>JAJIBD010034061.1:0-27815 GCA_021461705.1 Cryptotis parvus
GAACAAAGAGGGCCTGATAAAATCTCAGGGCCATACTTAACTGCCAAAACGAAGAAGAATTAAAATGACTGGTACTTTCAATGCACACACGCTGGCATCAAAGCATATATCGAGGACCTGATAGTGCAATCACAAAATGATCAAGTATGACATCATTGATCTGACTGAGACAAGGAGGCATCAATCACATCATGCTGTCTTTGACACCAGAGAAGAACTGTTCCTAGGAACATGCGACAAAAGAGGCATCGGTGCGTTTCCTTGTCAACACAAACATGGACCCGAACATTGATTCATTTGAGTGCCTAACAAACCGGATAGGACGATTACACTTGAAGAGATGTGGTCCACTGCCAGCAATTTCTATCTTCATTGTCTACGCACCAACATCCACATACAAGGAAGAAGAAATTGAGAAATTCTACATAGAACTGGAGGAGTTCTATAAAAAACGATCACACCTTCTACAAAATCATAGTCAGTGATTTCAATGCCAAGATAGGACCGAGAAGATCGGCTGAAGAACTCCACATCGGGACCAATGGCCTAGAATGGAACGAACAGGATGAGAGACTATCTGAGTTCATCATAGCCACCAAGACCATTCATGGGAACTCACAGTTCCAAAAGGCTGAATAGAAACGTTGGACATGGGAATCTCCTGGTGGACAGTTCCACAAATGAAATTGACCACATAATCTTCAATCGAAGGTTTTGCCTAACCGATGTCCTGTCTGTCGCTCCAAAATTCCAAACAGGATCAGACCACCGTCTCCTTCATGCAAAAATTCTACTTCACACAATGGGGAGAAAAGGCTGCAAAGTTTAAGAAGAGAACTCCCAGAACAACCACCAACTGGGAACTCTTTGGCACCATTGCAGCAACATGGGAATATGCTATCATTGACAACATCGATGAAGAATACAACCGACTGGTTCAACACCTCCATGATTGCACGAAGAATGCCGAGAGAGAGGACACCAAAAGGACGCCTGTCTTCAAAAACGCTTGAGCTCATTCACCAACGTGGTAAGGCGCGAGCCTCAGGTGACCAGATGCTAACATCCAAGCTTGCAAAGCAGTGCATAGAAGCGATAAAGGAAGACCTCAAGGAGAGAAGAGCAGAAGTGCTGGAGAGATGCAGCAGAAGCTAGGAAAAGCATTCACAATGCCCGCCTGTCCTTCACCAACTATAAGACAAAAATGACTGCCCTCTGACATCCTGATGGATCTATCACATCTTCCAGAAAGGAAATGGGAGATTATCCATGACTTCTACTCAGATCTCTTTGATAGCCACGTCCACCTACCCACATACCAAATTCCGCAGGATGGATATGTCATTCCCAATGTTCTCCCTTCTGAAATCTGACATGCCATTTCATTGGCAAAGAAAGGAACAGCACCAGGCCCAGACAAGGTCAGAACCGAACACCTGAAGAATCTGCCGTTGGTATTCCTCAATACACTGGCTTGGCTCTTCACACGCTACCTGTCTGAATGTAGGGTGCCCTCCCAATGGAAAACCAGCAGGACAGTTCTACTGTTCAAGAAGGGAGACATTCACGACATTGGCAACTATCGCCCCATCTGCCTGTTGTCTGTCATCTACAAACTGTTCACTCGAGTCATCTTGAACAGGATTGGCAGAACATTAGATGAAGAACAACCATGCAAGCAAGCTGGCTTCCAAAAAGGATTCAGCACAATTGACCATATCCACACGATAACCAAACTCATTGAGGTCTATAGAGAATTCAAGATGCCGCTCTGTCTCACCTTCATTGATTTAAAGAAATCCTTTGATTCTGTTGAGACTGAAGTGGTCATGGAAGCCCCTAGTCAAACAGGGCGTTCAAACCCAATACATAAAGATCCTTCATGAGCTGTATTACGGATTCACCACCAGGATCTCAGCATTCTACAAGGAAGTGATCATCGATATCAAAAAGAGGGGTTCAAAAGAGGGCAGGGGTGATTCCATTTCACCAAAACTCTTCAGTGCCACCCTCGAGAACATCATGCGACAATTAGAATGGGAAAAAATGGGACTGAAGATAGACGGCCGACAACTGCGCCACCTACGCCGCTGATGACTTCATTCTAATAATACCAAACATTAGCCAAGCGGCACAAATGCTGGCTGACTTCGACCTAGAATGTGGAAAGATAGGTCTACAGTTGAATCTAAACAAAACTATGTTCATGAAAAATGAACTAGTTCCAGAGGCCCCATTCACTCTCAATGGAATAAACATCTCTGAATGCAGCAGCTATGTGTACCTAGGTCGAGAAGTTAACATGATGAATGACCTAAAACCTGAGCTGTGCAGGAGGGAAAAGAACGGCATGAAATGCCTTCAAAAAAAATCGAAAAAAATAACCAAAAGGACAAAAGAACCTCCGGCTCCGGGCACATCTCTTTGACTCCACCGTTCTCCCTGCATTAACATATGCCTCAGAGACCTGGGCCCTACAAAAGCAGGGGTGAGAATGCTACCTAGGTCTCCCAAAGAGGAATCCAAAAGAGCCATGCTTAGATTATCACGCCTCACGCAAGTGAGAGAAGGAATCCAGAGTTCTGACCTCTGTCGCTGTTCAAAAATCAAGGATGCTGGGGCTGGAGCAATAGCCCAGTGGGTAGGGCGTTTGCCTTGCATGCGCCAGCCAGTGCCGGCTCGGGTTCTTTCCCGGCTTCCCATGCAGTCCCCTGAGCACCACCAGGAGTAATTCCTGAGTGCAGAGCCAGGAGAAACCCCTGAGCATCGCCGGGTGTGACCCAAAAAAAAGCAAAAAAAAAAAAAAATCAAGGACACTGTCTCGTTTGCCAGGGCATCAAAAATCAGATGGGTTGGTCATATAATTCGATCTGGAGTCAAGCTCTGAACTAGAGCCGTTACCAGTTGGATCCCATGGGACATCAAAAGATCGCAAGGCCACCTCACCTTCCTAAAATGGCCAGACTTCCTTATCAAGAACCTGAATGAGGTACAGCTATATAAGAAAAAACAGCCAACCCCATTAAAAAAATGGGGAGAAGAGATGAACAGAAACTTTGACAAGGGAAGAAATTCGAATGGCCAAAAGACATGTGAAAAAATGCTCATCATCACTAATCATCAGAGAGATGCAAATCAAAACAACAATGAGATATCACCTCACACCACAGAGACTGGCCCATATCCAAAAGGGTAAAAGCAACAAGTGTTGGTGTGGATGTGGGAAAAAGGGGACTCTCATGCATTGTTGGTGGGAATGTCGACTTGTACAACCTTTCTGGAAAACAATATGGACACTCCTCCAAAGACTAGAAATTGAGCTCCCTTTGGCCCAGCCATACCACTCCTGGGAATATACCCTGGGAAGCCAAAAACACACAGCGGAAACACAATCCACACTTTCATTTTCATAGCAGCACTATTCACAATAGCCAGAACCTGGAAACAACCAGTATGCCTGAGAACTGATGACTGGATAAAGAAACTGTGGTACATCTACACAATGGAATACTATGCAGCTGTTAGGAAAAATGAAGTTCTGAAATTTGCCTATAAATGGACGGACATGGAAAGGACCATGTTGAGTGAAATTAGTCAGAAGGAAAGCGAGAGATATCGAATGACTGCATTTACTTGCATGACATAAATATATCAGGTGGTCTTACCAAAAGTGGAAATTACCACAAACATGAGGGAGTCAGAGGTTAGGTAAGACAGAGAAGGGAACATGTGTGAATAAATGTCAAAAGGGCTAATACCAACCTAGAACTGAACATTAAATACAGGCAAACAAAATGCACATGATGGTTTCTAAGTGTATGTAGTGCAACCCACAATGTGTAAGAGAAGGAAAAGAGAGAGAGAAAAGAGAGAAAAGAGATAAAGAACCTGCCATTTAGGCAGGCTATGGGAAGGGGGAGGGAACTGGGGACATTGGTGGTGGGAAATGGGCACTGGTGGAGGGCGGGTGCTGGAACACTATGTGACCAAAACCTCTAAACATGAACAACGTTGTAATTGTATATCTCACGGTGGTATAATAAAATGTTTAATAAAAAAAAAGAAGAACTGAACGAACGGTTTGAGGCTCTCAGTGTTCCTAAAACAACCAAATGCCATTGGGCTACACTGGCACGTGATAGGGTCAAATGGAAATATTACTGGTGCCCGCTCGAGGAAATCGATGAGTAATGGGATATCAAGTGATCAAGTGAAAGTGATAGTGGAAGCATCCCATAACCTTTCAGCTATCTGTAACCATTCCATAACATATGGAATATGTTTTATGATCAGAGTGCCTGTATTTAACATTTATTTGGTATGTTAGATGCCTTCTAAGTCTCAGTTTCCTGATCTGCAAAATAGACATAGTGTTTATATTCTAGAGTTGTTTGAAGGAGTAAATAAGATATCTTACAAAAAGCACCCCTAACCTGTGCATAACATTGTAGTCTTCAGTAAAGTTTTATCTGAAATTATTGTTGTGTATTATTAATGACTGTATGCGGATTCAGATGAAGTTCCACTCTTCTCATCTAGATTGTCTTGATTTTCTTTTGTCAACTTACATATTTTTAGACTTTCTTTTAGAGTTTTGACTGTGGTTTACATCAATTTGGTAGGTCCTTAAAAATAATGCCTGTAGGCTCTGGGGATGTGGCTCAGTAGTAAAACACTGGGATGTGGCTGAGTAGTAGAACACTTTTCTTGCATATGTGAGGCCATGAGTTTGATCCCTGAATTGCTGGCATCACGACCAAGTGTGTGACTCCCCAGCACACTGCAAGCAAGAATATGAGTACCACTACCAAGAATATGGTCTCTGGACACTGGAAAAAAGTGAAATCTGGACATCATCACAATGAAATTATTAAATACTTCTTATTTTTTTTTTTTTTTTCTTTTTTTTGGTCACACTGGCAATGCTCAGGGGCTTCTCCTGGCTCTGCACTCAGGAATCACTCCTGGCGGTGCTCAGGGGACCATATTGGATGCCAGGGATCGAACTCAGGCCGGCAGAGGCCGGCCTCATGCAAGGCAAACGCCCTACCCACTGGACTATCGCTCCAGCTCCTTAAATACTTTTTAAAATGCTGTAAGAACCTTGTATAAAGATCTAATGCTTTTCATACCATTGTCAAACAGTAGGTATTCAATTGATTGCTTTCATAGACTGTTAAATAGGAAGAGGAGATTAATAGTTGTCCTAAGAGACATATATTTCTTTGTGCTTTTCTTTTTTCTTTTTCATGTATTTTTTGGGGGCCACATCCATTGTGTTCAGGCCTTACTGTTGGCTTTGTATTCAGAGATCATTCCTGGTGGGCTCTGGGAGACCATATGTGGTACTGAGGCTTTAACCAGGGTGTACTAAATGTAAGGCAGGTACCATATGGACCTTCTGTAATATTTCCCAGGCCACACTGTGCTTTTTGCTTCAACGTCATCCTCCATTGTATAAAAACTATTGATCTAGAAAGATTCCCTTTTCTACCTTGGCCGTAAACCCCACACCAATTCAGCCTAACAAGTTAATCAACCATGGAACTGCAGATTTTCTTGTCTGATATTTTCATAAAAGCAAAACTAAGGGTCATCGAGGTTATATTTTTTTTGCTCAAGGTTATGTAGTCTGTTACTAGAAGTATCATGATTAGAATCTAAATACCTTGGCTTGTAGTAAATTCTATGTAGGCTCCTGGGAAGTGGATTCTCATATCAGGTACATTTGAAACTGTGTTTAAGTACGAGTAGTTGAGATTATAATTATTTTATGCTTTGTTTTGTTTTTATCAGGATAGAGTATATTTTGGCTTGATGGGTAACGGAGCAGTTATTTCACTTTGTATGCAAGTTCTTTTTTTTTTTTTTTTGGGTCACACCCGGCAATGCTCAGGGGTTTCTCCTGGATCTGCACTCAGGAATCACTCCTGGTGGTGCTCGGAGGACCACATGGGATGCCGGGATCGAACCCGGGCCAGCACAGGCCGCCCGCGATTGTATGCAAGTTCTTTGAGGGCAGACTCAGTCTGCTTTGTTCACTCTTGTATCCTACAGCTTAGAATTGTTCTAAGCACATAAGAGAGATGCTCAACAAATATTTGTTGAATGAATGAATGAATTTGCTTTGCTGGTAATATTAAGACTGGGACGCATTTGAGAATGTTTATGGTTTCTGGATATTCTGATTTTTAAGTATGAGATCCTGGAGACACACCTTGTAAACAAGAGGGAAAGAAGGTAAAAACGAAAAATTTTCTTCATGGAAAGAGGATTAGGTGAAAGTGTGTCTGTGAAACTTTTGCAACTTCTTAGGAAAAAAGTCTTGAAAATAAATATCGGACATTTGGATCAGGAAGTTAGAATTTTCTGTAGCCCCCTTGGCATGTCTCAAGGGAGAAACTAGAAAGCATTCACAGAGTAATTTTTGGTGGTGTGTGGGATTCAGTTTTTCATCTACCTTGAAATTGTCCTGTATCATTAAGAGTAATGAGTGCAGAAAGAGAAAAATTCATTCCTTATGAAAGGGAGATCAGACTGGATCTCCTGTCCTTTGGATACTTCCTGCCCAGATCATGAATAGACTTCACGGGCAAGGCACCAGGAAGTCCATGGCATTTCATCTATGGGTCACAGGGACAGGGAGGACTTTATATCATCTTCAAGGTTTCTTAGCCAGTGAAAAGGGACAGTGATAACTAATGTAACAGAGAAATACTCTGAATCTTTCTTTGGGATATGACACTGGTTAGCATGAGTTAAACATGTATGTTTGATGATTGTTATAAAATTGATATAAATAGAGAGACGCCAGGTAATGTAGACGAGAGAACTCAAAATCATCATTTTTCTTTTTTGGCCTTTTTGGTTCCACCCGGCGATGCTCAGGGATTGCTTCTGGCTCTGCGCTCAGGAATTACTCCTGATGGTGCTCAAGGAACCATATGGGATGCCAGGGATCGAACCCTGGTCTGCCATGTGCAGAGGCAAACACCCTACCTTCTCTACTATCGCTCGGGCCGCTCTAAATCAATATTAAGGAAATCATAGATTCTGGTTCTAGAGCTGTCATTTATTAGAGGACCTTGAGCAAGGCTTCTTGGAGTCTTGTCTTTATATCTAGTGAAAAGTACAATGGCCCATAAGCTTTCTTCATGGTCTGTTTGCTCTTTGTAAACATTAAAAAACGTTAGGATCTTAATACTTTCAAATACCACATCTTCATGATTACAAGAGTAGATGAAATTCCATCATAGAGCAGAGAAAGATGGACATGATGGTAAAAGCAAAAGCAGTGGGCACTGAAGACTGTAGCTTAGTTGCAACTCTGAATGCAGTGGTCTGTAAGATGGACTGAGCATTGCAAACTAAACAGAGTGACATATCATTTTATTTGTGGAAACCTGTTTTTCAGAACTTATGTAGGTGATAAAACTAGGGGCCAGCGCCAGAGTTCAGTTGGTGTATAGTATGAGCCTGCATGTGGGAGGTTTTGAGTTCAGTCGCCAGAATCGTGTCCACCTTCCGCTTACCCTGCATCACTGGTCCCAAACAGTAACTGTAAGGCCCTCAAGTCCCCAGCACCACGGGGTGTTGCTGTTGAAAACAAACATGAGAACCACCTCTGCCTCTTCCAGAAGAGAAATAATTTCTGAAAGAAAGCTTACTCTTTAGTATTGGTTTCTCCAAAAAAGCTCGTGTGCCTTTACATTTGATTCTTCTGTATCTGTTAGGGCAGTTTTTCCTAATTAGGTAATAGTGCCCTTGTGGGGAGGGGGTGGTACTGGAACAACCCAGAGGCCATTGAGTGATTTTCTGAAAAGGTAAAGTAGGCCAAATAAATTTCGGATCCTATAGAGGACAGAAAGGAAGTTTTCAAAAAAAAAGAAATTCTTGCTTTACTGCTATAAAATAATATAATACTATTCCCCTAGTTTCAGTATGAAATGTGGTGAATTTACAGTAGTTTGGGCTCTATAATGTGATATATCCTGAAATGCTTCTTCTTGATTTTAGTTAGTATCAGGGATGTCCTTGAGAGAAAAAAATAGCTAGGGATTTTGCTCTGGTGATGTGTTATGCTAGCAGGCTTCAGTGTCTCACGTAAATGGTAACCTTTGCTGAATGTAACTCTAGCTCTTTGTAATGAGAACAGAATTAGACTCTATCAAATGAAGAGTCCAAGACCTTGGAAATATTACCCTGGTCGGAAGACAAGATACATAGAGATCATACAAATGAACAATGATGCTGCCCTTATAATATTGCCTGACTAGCTAGGATGACTTCAAGAAATATTACCTTCATGGGTATAATATAAGCTAAGTGATCCAGAAGACAAAATACTAGGTTAATTTAATTTTGAGCAAACTATCAGGAATAGCCGTATTAGGGAAAAATAGGAAGTAGGAAGGAGAAGTGAAGTGAGGAATGTTGAGCAATATGTAACTTTTAGATTTCTTAAATGTCTGCATTATTGAGAATACTTTGTGAAAATTCACACAATAGGATAAATATGGTTCATTCTTTTTAAATTTATTACTGTAGTTATTTGACTTGATGGGGAAATTTAGTATGATGTTCCACTTAACTATTGTTTATTTTATGACTTACTATTTTTTATTTTAAATATTTCTTTCCTATTTGATAACAGACACCAAAGAAATTATTACGGTACTATTATTCATAGAAAGATAATTAATTTGAAATTCCTACATAGTAACATAAATTAAGAAAGACAGTTTTTTTAAAAGTATTTTATTATACCACCGTGAGATATACAATTACAAAGATGCTCATAAGATGTTCATATTTGGGTTTCGATCATACAGTGTTCCAGCACCCATCCCTCCACCAGTGCCCATTTCCCACCACCAATGTCCCTTACTCCCCCCCCCCCCCCCCCCCACTCCCCTAGCCTGCCTCCATGGCAGGTTCAAGAAAGACAGTTTTCTTTAAATTTTACCATACAGTGCCAGAAGAGGGAGGAAAAGAAGTTGAGAAAAAGGACTACAGGGGCCGGAGCGATAACACAGCGGGTAGGACATTTGCCTTGCATGTGGCCAACCCAGGTTCAGTCCCTGGCACCCCATATGGTCCCCCCTGAGGACTGCCAGGAGTAATTCCTGAGCGAAGAGCCAGGAGTAACCCCTGAGCATCGCCGGGTGTGACCCAAAAAGCAAAAAAAAATAAACTCAAAAAACTATGTATCTGTGGTCAGGTATGTAGATATGAAGATTTCCATCACTTTTAAACAAATTCTGTTATCTGTTCAGTATATTAAATTAATGTGTCAAACTGCCTCACTGTTGAGTTTGCTGTTTTGTTTGTTGATAACTTAGCAGAATTTTTGCCTCTACCCAATGATTTTCAATTTTTTTGATCTTACACAATTTAAAGAAGGTGAACTTTGCCAAAGAGATTGTCAGTCATACTTCTGCATGTTAGAGTAAAGTGTTTAGAGCCTAGATTATCATTGTTCCTTTAAGAGCTAAATGATGTTTTGATTTAAAACTAATTACTCTTTAATCTAATGATCTCTTTTCAGGGATGGCCCCATGGGAGAGTTTCTGCTTTGTGACAGTGAGGCCACTAGTTGAATCCCTGCATGTCCATGTTAGTTCAGGGTCTCTGCTGTTTGGGATTCCTCTGCCTCACAACATAGGTGGTTTCTGGTACTCTGAAACACTGTTGTATATGTGAGCGCCAGAACCAAATCTGTGACCCAAAGAATGACACAGAAGCAATGAAAAGAAAAGAGGAAAAATAACAAATAAATAAACTAGGTATCTGTACTGTAATTAGCTTGCAGATTTCTGTTTGAATATCTGTGTGGTTCAGCCTTCACTGCTCAGTGTACAGTCTTCAAGGTATATATTTTGTTGCTCAGTACCTTTCTCATACCGTCTCTTTTTTGTGGAATATGGATGGAGGCACACCCAGTGATCCTCAAGGCTTACTCCTGGCTCTGTGCTCAGGAATCACTCCTGACAGGGTTAGGGGACCGTATGGGGGCCAGGGATCAAATCTGGGCCAGCAAAGCAAATGCCGGACCCACTGTACTATCGCATCAGTCTCATACTGTGTTTAATGACAAGTATGATGCCTTGTCATTGGTTAGTAATATCATTATTTCTGTTGTTCTAGAGATTCTTATGAGTTTGGAAATAGCTAGGATATATCTTGAAATACTTGTTTATTGAGGGACTCTTCTGGGGCTTGTAGTGTTTCACTGTGACTTGATCTTTTGATTTTAAATTTGGGGGTTATATCTTAGACCTTCCTTCACAGTACACTGGGGAACATGCAGTGTCAGGGATGGAACCCAGTCCTCTGGCAAAGTATGTGCTCAAGCCCATTTAGCTTATCCCTGTCCCCAAGACTTAATGTTTTACGTAGTTGATGAGTTTTTTTTTAATTTGGCAGTTCATTTCTGATATATGTATTGCTAACTGGGGGAAATGGGTCAGACTGAGTGCCTTTTTTCTAGGTTTATTCAGTTATATATCCTTCACTTTGGTCTTACTTGGTCTTTTTCTCCAATCTCAATCCCATCCCCTCTACTACTTGTGGTGTTTTATTCTCCAGGACCTCTCCATGTGGCTTGGGCTTTTCATGGCATGATGATCTCAGGGTAGTAGAATTTCTCATAAGGAGGCTTGAGGATCTAAGAGCAAGTATTTAATTGAATGTACACAAAGGGATTTACATGATATACCTAAATGTCTGTATGGAAGCCACAATGTGTAAGAGAAGAGAGATAGAGAGAGAAGAGAGGGAGAAAGAGAGAGAGAGAGAAGAAAAAGAAAAGTGCCTGCTATGGAGGCAGATTGGGGAAGGTGGGAAGGAATTTGGGGCCATTGGTTGTGGGAATAGGGCACTGGTGGAAGGCGGATGCTGGAACAACGTATGACTGAAACCCAATCATGAACGTTTTTGTAATTGTGTATTAATAGCACAGTGGTATATAAAAAAACAAGTGTTCAAAAAATCATACATTTATTTATTTGTCTATTTATTTATATGTTCATTCATTTACTTGGCCATACCCAGAAGTACTGGGGCTACACTGGTTTCCCTGCCCCTCATCTTTCTTTTCTTTTACCCTTAACCTCTCTCTCTCTTTTTTTTTTGCTTTTTGGGTCATACCCAGCGATGCTCAGGGGTACTCCTGGCTCTGCACTCATGCTCGGGGGACCATATGGGATGCTGGGGATTGAACCTAGGTTGCCCACTTGCAAGGCAAACAACCTCCCCTCCGTACTATCACTGTTTTTCCAACTTTTTTTAAAGACAATTTTTTTTTCTGTTTACTTGACTTTGTTAGAAAAAAATTTAATTTAACCAGATTGAATTAGAGTGTTTTGTTTTTAAGAATGATGTTTAAAATTTGATCCAGCCTTGAGGAAGAAGAACAGTGATGGTACAGGCCTAGGTTCCAAGAAAATAACCTGCAGTTCTCCCTGGTTGTACTCCTGAGTATCTGCAGTGATTGCTAATGAGAGATGACAGGGGAAAAGTTACCCAGAGTTAGGATTAAAAAGTCTTGGAAGCAGTCAGCAGCTTCAAGTCCAGCTTGTGGCAGAACTGCCAAATCATCAGTTTGTATTTTGCAAGCTTTCCCCATCTTCTTGTCTGTTTCATCACCACAATCCTTTCTGCACCTGTATTTTGTTGTGATTTTGCCTAGAATTACCCTCGATCACTTCAAGTTTATATACGAACTGACTTGTTTCATACTGATTTGGTGATAGATCTAGGTTCACTAAGACACAAATTTCTCTATGTGCACTCTTTACTCCCCATTTGTCTTTAAGCTGGAAGATTTATTGCTTTATCCAAATAGCATACATTCCAGAGAGATGGCTCTCTATAGCAGACCAGCCAGTTAGTGAGTCATAGCTTCCTTTTAATTACTTTACCCAAATAGAATCCATTTCAGAGATGGCACTGTATAACCTACCAGCCAGTTAGGGAGCAGAGATTCCTTTTAATATCTTTCACATTCTGCTAAATCCAGAAGGGACATATATTTAACACAAAACAGAGATTCCCCCTTTCTTGATGCTTCTAGCTTGAGTACATAAGGTTTTATAAATCATGCCTGATTTTTTAAAGTGGTTACTCTATTTATTTTGCCCTTCACACACGCATGAGTTATTGCAAAGAGTACTGTTGTACACAAAGACAACTCTGACTGCTTACTGTCTTTAGCTGGGAGTCAAGTTGCCCATGGACAGTGGCATGAATTAGAGCAGTGAGTAACAGTAGAATCCTAAAGAGGAGAATCTGCAGCAAGCTTAGTAAATTCATTATTTATTTATCTATTCATGCATTTATTGTTTTTATTGGGTCACACCCTGCAGTGCTCAGGAGTTACTCCTGGATCTGCACTCATGAATCACTCAGGAATCACTCCTGGCGGTGCTCAGTGCTGGGGGACCATATGGGATGCCAGGGATTGAACCCAGGTCAGTCGCATGCAAAGCAAACGCCCTACCTGCTGTGCTATTGCTCCTGCTGTGCTATTGCTCCAGCCCAAGTTTTGCAAATTTAAAGAAAAGAAAGAAAAATCCATCTTGTTCACTGTTGAATTTTTCTTTGTTTTGGGTGCTCAAGGCTTGCTCCTGGCTCTGTGCTCAGACATCACTCCTGGCAGTCTCTGGGACCATATGTGGTAACAGGGATACCAGGGATACAATTGGAATTCTTTACATGCAAGGCAAGAGCTTTAACCCTTAATTTTCTTTCCAGCCCTGAGTTTGATTCCTGATATCTGTAAAGTGAGGTTTATCACTAAGGAATGGCACTAACCACTACGGATTGTCTCACTCATTTTTTACAGAACCTCCAAGACGTAGGTATATATTATTATTTTCACTTTACAAATACAAAGCCAAAGATCAGGGAAGTTAGATGAATTTCTCAAAGTAAACTAGCTAGTAAGTTATGGAACCAGGAATAAAATACGCATAGTTAATCTCCCGAAGCAGACAACTCTTTTTTATGGGTGGTTAGTGTTGGGGACCACAGGGTTAAGAATGCCAGTGCTCAGGGGCCATGTAGTGCTTTGGATCAGACCTGGAGCAGATCTGTCCATGTACAGACCTGGGGCTCTGTACATGTCAGGCATGAACTCCAGACCCTCCCTTTTCGGGAGGGGTGTACTCAATGGTGCTCAGGAGCTGCTTGTGACTTGGAGTTTAGGAGTCACTTCAGTAGGGACCATGTATTCAGTGACTGAACCTGGGACTCCCGTAGGCAGAGCATGTGCCCCAACTCTTTGACTGTTTCTCCAGCTGAAAGCATTTCTTTCTTTTCTTCATGGTATTGGGGAGTGAATCCATTATCTCATATACGCAAGGCCAGTGCTTTACTGCTGATCTATATCCAGGGCCTCTGATGTAGTGCGCTTTACCCCTATACTGTAAGAGATATGCTTCTCTTGAAGCCAGGGGCTATGGTGATTGTCTTCTCCACAGCCGACCCTGGTTTAAGTCTTGCCCTCTGCTTATGGTCCTGGAGCACTACCAGGAGTGATCCCTGAACATAGAACCAGGAGTAAGCACTGAGCACTGTTGGATGTGACCCCAAAATAAAGGAAAGAAAGAAAGTAGGAAGGTACATGCTTACCCATAATTTTGAGAAATTATGATTTCTTGGGCAATACAAGGGAAGGGGACCAAGGTTCTAAAGAAAAGCCTGAAGATCGAATTGATAATTTGTCTTTGTTTTATTTGTTTTTTCTTTCTGATTTTTGGGCCACATATGATAGTGCTTCGGGATCACTCCTGGTGCTACTCAGGGGCCTGTATCAGTTGCAGAGATAGAACCAGAGTCAGTCGCATGTCAGGCAACCCTGACCCCATAGTCTTTGGTTTTAAGATGATAATGAACAGAGATATCTACTTATAATCTTATTCATAGGGCCAAGGGGGAGAAACTTAATGCTTCTTTGTTGCAGGACACATAAAAGCCTAGGTCTCTGCGTCTGCCCCGGATTGCCTCCTGTAGGTCACTTCATAGATAGGGGGTAGTCTGAATGTGGCAGTCTTATCTGACCATGTATTCTGTACTGGCTGGTATAAATATTCTCTCATGCCACCACAATCATCATGGGACTAGCTAGATCTTACCAGCATATTTGCCTGGCCACGTTGGATCTCTAAGTAATTAGACCAGAAAGAAATGCTCTTTGCCTCCAAGCAAGCAAGCATGGCTCCCTGATAACTCAAAGGCAACTAAAATACAAAACTACGTGAAGTAGACGAGACTCTTGTGAAGGCATGGAGAAATATTTAACTGGTAATAGTATTAGTCTTTGGTACAGAGACATGCCATCTCAGAAACCCCCCTTCTCTACCCTATAAAGGCAATTCCAGGCAGATCTTGGCTCAAGACATTAGGTGAGGTGCTGGGAGAAATTACCTGAGGGCATTTGACCCTTCCTGCCAGGGGAAGTTACATTTAGCTTATAGCTTCTCCCAGCTCTGCCAGGAGGCTTTTAATTAGCTCTGGGTCCTTGTAAACAGCCCGATGGTCTCCTGAAGTTGTTACATTTCTATAGAGCTATTTTCCTGTTTTCATCTCTAGATAGCCCAGCCCAGAATGAGTTGGGCTGGGGAGTTGGAGCGGATTTCTAGCTATAAAATAAGCTGCAAGAAGAAAGAAGCTCTCTCTCTCTTTTTCCCCCTTTCGCTATTTTGGCTTCCCTTGGTGTTTTGCTTCTCCGTCCTCTCCATTCTCTGTTGGGCCTCAACACGTGGTGGCAGCCATCTTGGCCTACACGTGACTGGGGCCTAGCTGGGAACCCAGAGTCTGGAGGTTTTCCCTGCTCTTGGATTGTATATTGGAACCTGTGATAGTAAAGCCCTTTTTAAAACTGCATCGGATTCCTGAGTCTTCATCCATTCCCCACTGGCTTCGGAGGTAGAAGGGAACTCGCTTCCCAGCACTGTCGGGGACCCCGCGGAGCTCCCCCAACACTTCTTCTTCTTGCTCTTGTTATTTTGTTTTCAGGCTATACCTGGTGATGGTCTCATCTTACCCCAGGCTCTGCTTAGGGATCATTCCTTGGTGGTACTTAGGGAACTGTATTGGATACTAGGGAGCAAACCCAGATTGACTGTGTGCAAGGCAAGTTGCCTTATCAGCTGTACTATTTCTCTGGCTCCTTAATGGCATTTTTTTTGTGATGTGAAATAACTTTCTTTGGGTAAAAGCCCTAAAGGCTCACATTGGAAGCAGAATTGAAAGTATGTTGAGCAAATAGAAATATTTAAGAGGACCAGAGAGATAACTCAACAATCTGGAGCACATCCTTTGTGTGCAGAAGGCCCAGGTTCAGTCCATAGCACTGCACAATTCCCTGAGCACAAGGATGGCATTAATGGTCTCCCAAGAATAGCCAAGAAAGACTCCTGAGCACTTCTGGGTACTGGCACCGAAACAAAAAATTTAAAAGACATATAGGGCAAATTCCTACTTAATACAATCTTCTCTCTACAGGATAGGATAGAATGGTACCTGGCTTTAATTCTTTCAAGGATATGATAGGATGATAACCTGACTTTAATTCTTTTAATTTCTTACCTTTTTGTAATTACTAGGAATTATTCAAGAGTAAGAAATGAGGGTGATTAGCTCGGTGCCTTTTATCCTTCACTTTATTCTTTTAGCAGTTTAATTTAGCTCATTGTCACCTTGGCAATGTTGAACTGTGAGAGAGACTGAGACGTAATGTGCAGAGTAGGGGGAGAAAAGTGTGACTGTGACAAGCTCATGGAAGGGAGGGACTTGTGGAGTGCCAGGAGAGAGGAGGCTCATGATAGTAGACACATTAGCAAAGAAGGAGATTTTCAGGAAGGTTGTTAAGAAGCTGGGGTTTAGTGAGAGCTGAGAAAGTCAGGCTTGAAGTTTCGGATGTGGTCTTAGGACTGTTCTGTTCCTATTACTGCTTCTGTGACCCTGCAGGAGTGATGTCCCTTAGAATTTTAAAATCTTTGCATTTTATAGACCAAACTCACTTTGAAGCCTACCAAGTAAATCTAGTGCTCAGTTTCAGTTGTTTCTGTTTTGGATTGTGGGTTATAACTAGCAGTATTTGGGCTTCTTCCAGCTTGGTGCTCCTGGGTCAGTGCCATGTGGTGCCACGGACCAGGACCTCCTACAGTGCCCAGCCCATTGAGCTATCTCCCTAGCCCCTCTCAGTTTTAGTTTCAGGGAATTTTGTGTGTCTCTGTGTGTTTTTTGTGGGTATGGTGTGCTTATTGGGCCTGGTTTCTTAGACTATTTAGAGTGAAGAATGGTGACTTTAATTTCCTTTTTAATAAGATAATTTTAACTGAAGGTGTTTTAATCACCTTTCTGACTAGCGGGTTCAGCCAGTTTATAGATATTGTGTATCTGCTCAGTGTATCCTTTGTTTCTGAGTGTTGAGCAACATATTTTGGGAACACAGGATAAGCCTTCACTTTCGAGGTGCTCTTGTGTTCCTTAGGGATATAAATTATAACAACTATAACTTAAGTTCTATGGAAGAATCCTTAGTCTCACAGAATTTCTTAGGAATTTAATGTTTCAGATGTCTGTCTGGTAATCTTATTAAAATATAGGTTCTGATTCATTAGATATGTATTGGGGCCTGAAACCTCAATACATGAGGTTTGAGGTATTGAAACCTCAAACCTTAATACCTTTGGGGTATTGAGGTTTGGGAGCTCTATTCCTATTATTTTGAGAAATCTCAATATTACTTTCCACAGAGGTTGAGTCAGAGAACATTCTGGATCAACCAGAATATTATATGGTTGAGCCACAAGGTTTCATATAAAACTGTTGCTGCTGGTCCACGAACTGCATTTGACAAGTAGCATGAGCTAAATGTTAACATTGACTAACACGTAAGGCACACCTAGGGATGGCCTATAAATCATTAGGACATGAGAGAGAAGGCTAGGTAGATTGATTAGGATGACAAAAGACTTGAAACCACCAATGAGAAAGGATATTTGCACATCTACTCATAGCAGCGGTTATTCACAATGGCCCAAAACATGGAATCAACCTAACTTCTGTTCTCATGGATTGGATAAAGATACTGTTTTGCATGTACATATGCAATGAAATTACTACTCTGCCAACAATATAGATGAACTTTGGGGGTGGGAGAGCTAGTGCTAGAGCAGTGGGTAGGGTGCTTGCCTTGCACACTGCTGACCTAATTTCTATCACATCACCTCATATGGACCTCCAAAGCACTGCCAGCATGCAAACCCAGGAATCAATCCTGAGCACTTCCCGGTGTGTCCCCTCCCCCAATAAGATAAAATTGTATCATTTTGGGAAATTGGTTAGAATTTGAGATAATTTACCTATGTGAATGGCACATATCACAAAGTCTAGAAATTGACAGTATTGTTGAGGTTGTGGCGAGAAAGGAGCCCTCATCCATCATTGGTGAGAACGTTATCTGGCTCAACCTCTGTGGAAAGTCATATTGAGATTTCTCAAAAGAATAGGAATAGAGCTTCCAGATGGCCCAGTAATGCCATTTCTTGGCATCTATCCCCTAAACAAAAAAACATTAATTTGAAAGGCTATATGTACAGCTTTGTTCATCACTGTACTTAGTACCATATAGGCAAATATGGAAACAACCCAGATGCCCAACTACAGATGATATGTATTGGATCAAGAAGTGACATACATAGATAGTTGAATACTGTGCAGCTCTAAGGAAGTACAAAACAATGCAGTTTGTAGTAACATGGATTGAATTAGGGGATATCATGCTGACTGATGTAAGATTGAAACGGACTGGGGCTGGAGCAATAGCACAGCAGGTAGGGCGTTTGCCATCCACATGGTTGACACAGGTTTGATCCCCAGCATCCCATGTGGTCTCCCAAGCACCACCAGGAGTAATTTCTGAGCAAAGAGTCAGGAGTAATCCTTGAGCATCGCCAGGTGTGACCTCACTCACAAAAAAAGAATGAAACGGACAGATACAGATACAGAATGATCTCTTTGATCTGGGACTTGAAGAAACAAAGTAAGGGAGCAACAGAGGTTTAAAGGGAGAACTGATATACAAAACTGAGTTGTTGGGGGTGATGAGAGGTCAATGTGTTGGGGTTCCTGGGGCAGGGAGATGGCTACACTGGTGATGGGTGTGGTGTTGAAATTATGTGCATGGAAAAACATTATGAATAGTCATATAAATCATAGAATATCAATTGAAGAAAAAATGAATGAAAAAGGTTTGAGGTAGTTATGCTAAGAGAAACCAGTAAGACAATGATAGTTTTGCTTTTGCAGGATATAAATAACTAAAGTAAACAAACTGTCAAAATCCACCAATATGAATTCATAGATTACGAAAACTGTGTGGTGAATAACTAAGGGAAAGGGGAAGGTGGGTGGGAGAATGAATGGGTAGATAATCATTCAGATAATGAGGTGGCACTAGAAATTTGGTACTGGGTATGGTGAGACTTATACACATAAAGAGGTATTAAACTTTGTTCCAGAAATTCTCTAGTATTACACGCCTGAATGTCAGAGTAAGGATTTAGATGATATGTGTTAAGAAACTGTTGTAGGTTTCTGTTCTGGGTCTAGAATGGTATGCTTGAGCCAGTACTTTTAGGGAGATTTATCTGCTGTGTAAAGCAGATGTGATGGGGTGAGAATTTCATCTTGATGTCAGATTGCAGCAATTTAACTCCTGGCCTTAGTACCAAAGGAGAAAACGGAGAGTAGAGAGAGGAGGGGTTGGCTACAAGGAAGTTGCCTGCTGTGTACACTGACCCTGGGTTAGAAGTTGCAGAATCACTTGGGTCGGAAATCTCTGTAGTCTACACAAATTCCAAGATAAACCAATAATTCCATGCTTAATTATGGCTACAGTGATCAAATATATACTTGGTATATTTTTCTGCCTGACTCAACTAAATAAAAATGCATTAAGTGTATGGTGCCATGCTTTTCTCTCTGTTTTATATTTTCCAAAGTACATAATTCAGGGTACTGTTACTCATCTAACTCATCAATGGATGGATGAAGGAATTCCCCTTAAATTTCCTATTTTGACTATAGATGCAATAATATACCTTTGATAAGACTAAAAAGCAAAAATATATAAGCATAAAATGCAGAATAATGATTACAATTGGCAAAATGCATGGAAAAAAGGTAGGGAAATAATATATAGACAATATGTATTTAGTATTCTAGTTTGGGGTTGAGTAATAGGTTCAAATAATTTGTTATTAAAGATAGATAAGTAAATGGAGATGTGAATATAATAAAGTATAAGTATCTTGCTTTTCAACTCATTATGTTGAACTTTTTGTAAGTGTTATACACCTTTGATCTACTGAAAAATTACATTCATACACTTAGAACATATTCAAAAGTAACATTGCAGAGAATTTAGCCTGTCTGTGAGATCTGCTGAGAATATGAGAATTGCAGAATCAACATCTGTGGTGGGATTCTCCATTTTTTTTTGGTGGGAGGAGAAACTATACCACTCCCATCAGTGTGTTGGGGGGGCGCTGTTCTTTGTGTGATGCTCAGGAGACCATGCCATGGGAAGGATTGAATCTGGGTTTCTTTTTATGCAAGAGTGTGTGCTCCAGCTGTTTGAGTTGTTTCCCAGGCCTGTGAAGGGCTTTTCTCAGCAGTGTGTCAAATGTAGATAATTTAAGTAGTTGTTATTAGCTACTTAATGCTTGACGAGATAAATAAAATACCAATATACTTGCTTGGTGAGATAGGTAAAACACCAACACAAATTTGATATGCTAATAAGATACTAATATTTTATTTAAGTTTATTATTTATTCAATCATTTATAGAAAAAGTTTTTCATAAATGTTTTCCATATGGAAAAGTTTTCCATAAAAGTTTCCATGTCAAAGCATGCTTTACAGTGGGTAAGGAGCTTGCCTGTATGCAGCAGACCTTGATATGTTATCCAGTGCTATGTATGGTTCTCTGTGTGATGTCAGAGGCTCCTTTTGTAATATCTTAGAGACATTTGTTATATTTAATGTTTCCCTGAGAGTAGATTGTATACTTGTAAATCTTTATACTCAATAAATTGGCACCAAGAATATAAAGAAATACTGTTTAAAATTTTTTTTTTGTCTTGCATGCCTGAGACTTGGGGTTTATTTGATTGCATCGCAAAACAACAAGACTCAAAACAACAATTTAAAAACTCAACATTTTCAAGCTTAAATAAATTAAAACTAACCTTATCATTGTCAAAATGGTAATACTCCCTAGAGCTTTTTGCAGAGTCAATGCAATCCCTATAAGGATACCCTTGACATTCTTCAAAGAAATTGACCAAACACTCATGAAATTTGTATGGAATAATAAATCCTTATGGATAGCTAAAGCAATCCTTGGGAAAAAGAAGATGGGAGGCATCACCTTCCCCAACTTTAATCTGTACTACAAAGCAGTAGAGCCTGGCAAGCTGCCCGTGTCATATTTGATATGCCAAAAACCAGTAACAATTATAGACCTCATTCCCAAGACTTGAACGAATGGGTTGAGGCTCTTTGTGTTCCTGGTGCGAGTTGATGCCTTTGGGCTACACTGGCATGCGACGGTTATGGAGATGTTACTGGTGCCTACTCGAACAAATCGATGAACAATGGGAAGACAAGTGATACAAAGCAGTAGTAATTAAAACAGCATGATATTGTAATAAAGACAGACCTGTAGACCTGAATATCCTGACACACACTTGCAAATATATGATCACTTAATTTTTGATAAAAGAGCAAAAACTATTAAGTGTAGCAAAGAAAGCCTCTTCAACAAGTGGTACTGGGAAACCTGGGCAGCTACATGTAAAAAAATGAACATAGACCTCTTTCTAATACCATGCATAAAAGTCAGATAAAAATGGATTGAAGATCTCAACATCAGACCTGAATCTATAAGATACATCAGAGAAAACAGGCAAAATCCTCTACGACATTGGTGCTAAAGGCATCGCCAAAGATAAAACACCACTGACAAGCAAATGGAAGCAGAGATAGACATATGGGATTATTTGAAACTAAAAGGCACCTCAAAAGAAATGGTGACCAAGATACAAAGACACCTCCACAGGATGGGAAAGAATTATCACCCAATACCTATCTGATAAGGGTATTGCAAATCAAAGATATACAAGATACTGGTAGAACTTCACAAGAAAAAAACATCCAACCCATTACGAAATGGGGAGAAGAAATGAACAGAAATTTCGACAAAGAAGAACTTCGATGGTCTGGAGCGCTAGCACAGTGGGTAGGGCGCTTGCCTTGAACACGGCTGACCTGGGTTCGATCCCTGGCATCCCATATGGTCCCCCGAGCACCGCCAGGAGTAATTCCTGAGTGCAGAGCTAGGAGTAACCCCTGAGCATTGCAGGGTGTGACCCAAAAAAGCAAAAAAAAAAAAAAAAAGAACTTCGAATGACCAAAAAGGCATATGAAAAAGTGCTCTTCATTATTAATCATCAGAGAGATGCAAATCAAAACAACAATAAGATATCATCTCACACCACATAGACTGGCACACATCCAAAAGAGCAAGAGAGCAAGAACAACCAGTGTTGGTGCGGATGCAAGGAGAAAGAGACTCTCATCCATTGTTGGGGGGAACATCGAATGGTCTAGCCTTTTTGGAAAACTATATGGACATTTCTCAAAAGACTAGATATTGAGTTCTTATTTGACCCAGCAATACCACTCCTGGGAATATACCCTGGAGACCCAAAAACACACAACGGAAAAACCATCTGCACTTCTATATTCATCACAGTACTATTCACAATAGCCAGAATCTGGAAACAACCTGAATGCCTGAGAACA
Organism: Cryptotis parvus; assembly: GCA_021461705.1. Classification (NCBI taxonomy): domain Eukaryota; kingdom Metazoa; phylum Chordata; class Mammalia; order Eulipotyphla; family Soricidae; genus Cryptotis; species Cryptotis parvus. The sequence continues at coordinate 21,882 of JAJIBD010034061.1, forward strand.
GAAGACTGGCTAAAGAAACTGTGGCAACGTCTACACAATGGAATACTATGTAGCTGTCAGGAAAAAATGAAGTCATGAAATTTGCATACAAATAGATGGACATGGAGATTATCATGCTGAGTAAAATTAAATAGTAGAAAAGGACAGATATAGAATGACTGCATTCGTTTGTGGTACATAAATATATACACCAGTGTTCTACTAATTGTTGGAAATGGTAACACCACACTAGAACTGAGCATTGCCACAATGTGTAAGAAGAGGGAGAGAGAAAGAGAGACAGAGGGAGAGAAAGAGAGGAGAGGTAGGGAGAGAGAGAGAAGAAGAAGAAGAAGAAAGAAGAAGAAGAAGAAGAAGAAGAAGAAGAAGAAGAAGAAGAAGAGGGAGGAGGAGGAGGAGGAGGGAGGAGGAGGAGGAGGAGGAGGAGGAGGAGGAGGAGGAGGAGGAGGGGGAGGAGGAGGAGGAGGAGGAGGAGAAGGAGGAGGAGAAGAAGGAGAAGAAGAAGAAGAAGAAGAAGAAGAAGAAGAAGAAGAAGAAGAAGAAGAAGAAGAAGAAGAAGAAGAAGAAGAAGAAGAGAAAAGTGCCTACTATAGAGGCAGGCTGGGGAGGGGGAGGGAATGTGGGGACATTGGTGGTGGGAAATGTGCACTGGTGGAGGAATGGGTGCTGCAACATTGTATGACTGAAACCCAATCAAAAACAACTTTGTAAATGTCTAAAAAATGAATGATTCAACAAAAAAAATCTTAGCTTTCTTAGTAAGGAAAATGTAATTTTTGCCAATTTACTGAATTATAAAAATTACAAATATTCAGAGTTAAAATATAGTAAAATATAACCAATGCTAACATTATTTCGAATATAATTTCTTTTGATTTACAATACTTTTTAGGTGCCAGAGAGATAGTTTAGGAGCTAAGGTGCATGCCTTGCATCTGGCCCTCCCAGAACTGAATCTATAGCACCTCATATGGTCTCCCAAGCAGTGCCTGGGCTCACTCTGTACTCAGAGATCACCCCTTCCCGTGCTCAGGGATCACTCCTGGCAGGACTGGAGACCAGATGTGCTTCCAGGGGTGGAACCCGGGTCTGCTATAAAGCGAGCACTGTACTTTCTGTACTATAGTTCTGGTCTCAGTATTTTTATTTTTGTACACCAAATTTCTAATACCGAGCTTGTGTCATTTTTCTACATAATTAACGAACAGTTATTACTGTTTATTACTCTGATTAATATGAGCCTCATGTAACTTTGGGAAATTTTAAAGTAGGGGGCTTAAAATATAATGTGTAGGGTGGATTGTGATGACTGACTTTGTTTATTGCTCTGTCCAAACATTTACATACTTTACTTTGCATTTTCTTTCCAAAGCATTACCTCCTTCTACTTTGGTGAGAAATAATCTTGAAGTTAATTTATACCTGTGGATATAATTCTATGAGCTTAGAGCTATTCCATCTGTAGAGTTTCAGTCACCTTTTGTCTACTTAGGAAATGTCCAATAAAAAACAATGATACTGGTATTTGGTTTGTCAGTGTGGCTCAGGGCATTAGTAGGACATAGAGCAGAATTCTTGCCGAGGAATATGATCCTTACTTGATTCTAATTTTATCTTTGTAGTGCAGCTTTTAAAGATGAGGACAGCTGGTGCTGGATAAATCTGTCCTCACAAACTGTAGGAGACCGAAATAAAATTAAATATTTGGGTTTAAATCCAAACGTAAAAATACGGAAATGGCTGCTTACTCTTTTGATTTCACTTTCTGCATCTGAAAGGGCACTCTGTTGTTCATTGTGAATTCTTGATACTGTCTGACTTGAAACATGAAGTAAACCAGGTGAAACTAATTTAGGTGTGCACCAAATTTAAGGTGTTTCAAAGAAGATGAAGCAGACCTCTTGCTTTCCAGGCCGTGCTCTACCTTATGCTGAAAGTGAGGCTGTGGATACCTGATTTTGTTAGCAACCTCTCTTCTCTTTCTCCCTTGCTAACAAGAGAATTGGGTCACTCTGAAAGTGGGGCTGGATTAATAATCCCGTGTGACCATCTTCCGAAAATTGCAAATGAAGGTACCTAAACTTCTAGAAGATTCTAGGTGACTAAATATCTCTCTGTTTGCTAAGGGATAAATAAGAGTCATGAGCTCAGAGAACAGTCAGGTTCCCGGCTTCGCTTCAGCTGACTGAATTACTAAGGTATAAACTACTAAAAATAAATGGGAGCACAAATTCTCCTGCCAGAAGCAGAGTACTGAGATAACTTTCCTTAGCTGGTGTTGACATCATTTATCCTCCTAATGCACAGTACAAGGAAGTGGGAGCCAGGATGAGAAATAGATTTGGCAATGGCCTCATGTCACTACAAGGTCTCAGCTCCATCCTGCTATTGTTGCTTCTTTTTATGCTCAGTTCATTAGTGCCTCCAACTCCTGAAGGAAGATTGCTAAATGCATCAGAGTGAAAACTCAAGACCAAACTCAGAGCTGATCTCATGGAAATTAGTTAATTGCTTCTGGTCTCAAATATGTCCTTGCTAGATCTTTTCCATGCCTGTTGAGTTTTACTATTTCACTCAAGGTGGAAGATTCAGATCCAGGTCATCTGCCTCTGAGTAAAAATTCTTATTGCTGTTGCAGCTTCACATGTTCTGATCTTGAGAGCCTTTGCCTATTAGATTAATCTGTGGATCTTATTTGAATGAAAATGGAGGGGAAATTTTCATAAGTTCCCCCCTCCCATTTAAAAAGTATACTGGTTTCTGTCCCTTGGGGGCAGGAGACATGTTGTAGCAGGTAAGGCGCTTGCCTTGCATGTGGCTGACCCAGGTTTGATTCTCCAGCATCCGTTATGGTCCCCTTAGCACTGCCAGGAATGATCCCTGAGTGCAGAGCTAGGGTATTGCCAAATATCCCAGGTATTTCCAAGTGTGACCCATAAACAAAACAAGACAACATGTTTCTACCCTCTTTTAGTTTTATAGAAAGAAAGTTGACTTTAACTGGAATTACTACCACCTCACACTGATTTTAGCTATTGATATTCTCCAAAAAGTGCTTTTTAGGGGCTCAAGCGATAGGACAGTGGGAAGGGCATTTGCCTTGCACGGCTGACCCACGTGCGGAACACACGCGGAAGCCGGTATGATCCCTGGCTTCCCATCTGTTCCCCGAGCACCGCCAGGAGTATTTCCTGAGTGCAGAGCCAGGAAAACCCCCTGAGCATTGCCAAGTGTGACCCAAAAAGAAAAAAAAACCCAAAAAACAAAATGTTCTTTTACACATTTGCCCTGTGGCCTCCAGAGGAGGCTGTATGAAGACATATAAGGTTGGAGTGATAGTACAGCAGGTAGGCCTTTTTGCCCTGCATGCGGCCAACTCAGGTTCCATCCCAGCACCATATATGGTTCCCTGAGCCCCACCAGGAGTGGTCCCTGAGCACAGAATCAGGAGTAAACCTTGATCACTTCTGGGTATGACTCTCAAAACAGAACAAACACAGGCATATTATCCTTTTATTAGCTGCTGATCAGAAAAGCCAACAGGTTGAGACTTGGCAGCTAATATGGTTAAGAGACCTGGGATCTTGGAATTTCTTGATTCATTTAGCAGTGAGGGCCTCTCTATAAGTTTGGAGGTTGGTTCTGATTTATTAATTTATGCATATGTTTCCATAAAAGAATATTACTGTTATAAAATATGGAACATGATAGAGAAGAGAGAAAGAATCATAGGGGCAGTGAAATTGCTTAGGCGGCTAGATGAAGTGTATTCAGGGATCCCAGGTTGGATCCCTGGCACCATATAGTCCATTGAATGCTGCTAAGTACAATCCCTGAGTATTGTTGGATGTACCCCCAAAACAAAAGAATCACAGAAGTCATGCACAAAAAAGTTCCTTGGGTTTCCTTACATTTTTGATGGCCTATGGGATGGAAGGAAATATGATATAGGTATTTTTAGTAGTTTATTCAGTCTCCATTTCCCTGGTTTTAGCATACTATACACACCAGAAATTCTGGAGGAGAATATTGATATCTAGAGTTAATAAAAATATTAACTCTAGACTTTGAATACTCAGCTCAGAAAAGTGAGCCTAGATCCTCCTGTTTCTGCAAGGATCAACTACTTATAGATCTCCTTTCTTTATTCATCTGTATTCCTCACATATTTTTATTTATTTCCTGTGGATATATGAGTAATTTTTTCTTCATCTTTCTCTGCTATTTGACTTTTCCAGTCTTAGAGTCAAGAACTGTGCTTTTTGCTGATCTTCCTTCAATTCTGCCTGGTCTCCCCATCTGGAGCTGACACAGGTAACATTGAAAACAATGATAAACTGCATCTTCACTACCCTCCTCTCTGGCACTGGCTCCTCAGAAGGTACATCTGACCAAAGAGATGAGCAATGGCAAGTATAGGGACTTTAGATTTTCCAGGTGTTTGGAGTGAGGGATTTATGAGTTCCAGTATATCTTTGAATCTTCTCACTATTCTGTTTAGTATTTTAAATGATAGCCATTAGGTTAGTGTTTATTGTTGAATGAAGGTGAGAAGCCAGTATTTATTTCCTATAAACTAACAGTACCAGGATTCCTATTCTTTTTGCCCTGTTTTCATGGAGGAGGAGGAGGAGGAGGAGGAGGAGGAGGAGGAGGAGGAGGAGGAGGAGGAAGAGGAGGAGGAAAAGAAGGAGGAGGAGTTGTTTTCTTGTTTTCCCTCACTTGTGGGATTAACATATGAGAAACCCTTTGATCTCAAAGGTACTCACACGGTCACTGTGTTGTCTGGTTTTCTGCTTCTGTTGTCACCACAGAGAGATCTTCTTGGGGCTGGGTTTGTCTGAGGTAGGTAGATCCTGCCGCCTGACAAAGAGGAGTATAACTAGAATGATAGCTGTGTGCGAAAGGGTTAGGGTGGTTTTAGATCCACCCCGGGAGGGATGGGGCAGGGTCTTTCTGCTGTACTCTGTGGTGCAGTCCCAGATCGCAGTTGACTTTACATTGGAAGTGCTCATACTTCCAGTGGAAAGGTACAATATAAGTAACCCTGAGCTTATCATAGACATCATCAAATCTACAGGAAAACAAGAAGATAAAAGGTGGGCAGAAACGAAAGTCTTCTGATAAACAGAGCATTTTTAGCTGGAATGTTAAGAATTTTGGTATAGGCATTTTAAGGAAATTTAAGCTGTGCTTCCTCTAAATCCAGAAGACAGAAGATAGCTCACAGTTGCTTGGGTCATGATCCCAATTCCACAGATTTTATATTAACATTGGCATTGGCTTTGGTGGACTTTGCTAAAATCTTTGCATGACTTCACCTTTATGGAGACGTACATGAAGCAGCATGTTTTTCTTTTTGAAAATTTAAGAATTCCACTTTACTCACATTCTGGGTACGTTTTCTATTTGCTGGTTTAATCAACACTTAAAATATAATACAAGGAAGTTAGATTAAAAAATAAGGTCAAGAAAGTAGTTCAGTGATAGGGCACTTTATATGTGTCAGGGCTATAAAAAGTAAAAATAAAAACAGAAGATCGAAAAATTTATTATTGTCATGAATAAACTGCAACTTTCTGGTGACAGTATATACTTTTATTGTATGTAATAAATTATGTGATTAAGTAGTAATTTTTGATTGAGGGCCTACTGTGTGTTCACAGTGAGCAGCTGAGAGATCTTGTAAGTTTATCTTAAGGGAAAGCACCAAACATAGTGAAGTTATCTTAAACAAAATTCTTAGCAATCACTCTTCAGTTGCCCTTGGTAAGTAATCTGAGATAAGTAATACAGGCTCATTAAAATACAGTAAACTGTTTTAGCGGAGAAGGGAAGGAACCCAGGACCGCACCTGCATGGCAGACACTTTACCACTGAATCACAGCTCTGGTCCAAATATCAATACTCGGGGCTGGAGCGATAGTCCAGCGG
>JAJIBD010034064.1:0-62395 GCA_021461705.1 Cryptotis parvus
CTCCGGCTCTGCACTCAGGAATTACTCCTGGTGGTGCCTGAGGGACCATATGGGATACCAGGGATTGATCCTAGATTGGCTGTGTACAAGGCAAACACGTGATCTGCTACTCTGGGCCCAATTTGATTCAGTTTTGCTTTAACCTGATAGAATTCTAAAATTAGAGAAATGCAGAAACATGTAAATGGATTTGTCTGTGAGTCAAATTTTTCCATTAATGAGGCATTGTCATACTTTGTATTTGTATTTACTTTGTAAATACATTGTAATTTAATTAATCCATTTTGGCAATGACCACTTACAAACAATTTAGTGATAACACATAGATGGAGAAGGGGATCAGTAGTTTCTATAGTGGTACATTTACCTTCACATCACAGTATACTTGGATACTGTTAGAACAATTTTCAACCTAGCAGGAGATATAAGCAAAGATGCTTAGACTGTATCATATTACCTCACTTTTAGTCTGTGGATCGCAAAGATTAAATACTTAAATATACAGGTTTTCCTTCTGTGTATGAAAACAGAAATCTTCCTGTTATACTTGACCTGATTATTTCTTAGGGATAAGGCAAATGCATAGTAAAACATTTATTACATATTCACAATACTCAAGTACTCTGGGATACACAGTGCTGTGCTGTGTGTTAGCAGATATAAAAATGAACACAATGATCTTGTGAGTCCTTACAACATCACAGGAATCTGGGGAAGTAAGAAGGAGCAATAATTAAGAAGTCACACAGAATATTTATAGTAGAGTCTGAAACCATATTAGAATTTGTTTTTTTGGTTTGTTTTGTGTGTGTGTGTGTGTGTGTGCCTGGTGTTGCCCTTCATAAGAATTTTGAATTAGACCTTAAATATCTGAAAAATTTTTTGGAAAGCCTATATATAGTCATAGAACCCAACAGGTCACCTTCAAAAAAGCAGAGAGATACTCATTCCTGGTCACACAGAAGGTGGACTAAATTTGGAAACCTTGGTGGAGGCTGTCATCTCTCTCCAGACTGAGATTTCTCCTGTCACCTGACACATTTTATTATATCACTAACATCTGTCTCCTGTATCTGCCAAGCTTCAATTAAGATGACATCCAAGGCCCAAGATGCAGTTTAATGGTAAAACACATGATCTGCATTCATGACACCTGGATTAAACCCTTGGTACCACAAAACAAAACAAAGACAAAAGCAACCACAAAAGCTGCTGTCCTGGGGCTGAGAGGTAGTACAGTAGTTAGCGTTCATAAGCCTACTAGGCACCCCATGGTCCCTAAAGCATCACTAAGTGCAGCATCAAAGCTCCTGAGCACTGCTGGGTGTGACTGCAAAGGTCTCCAACGCCTCCAGGTTGACCCAGCACAGCAGGCTCTGAGAAGCACCACATCCTAGGCCCTTGTGCTGACCTGATGGCCCACTTGGCCAAGGAATTGCCAGTGGGGCCCCAGGACCTACTAAGCATTGCCTTGGCATCCCCCTGACTTCCCCAGCTCCCTGAAAATGTTATCCAGTTCTGCAGTCATCTTAAGGATTCTCTTTCAAAATTACTCATGATAGCAAAATTAATTTCTGGGAGGTATGTTGAACTGAGGACCTGCTTCTTACAGTGGCTGTTTGAAGGCTGTTACTCTTTATTTTTGCCTCTCCACAGGTCACATCAACATAGGTATCTAGATAGATAACAAGTATGGCAGAAGCCGTCTTCTATAACCTGATATCAGCACTAAACCTCTTCATACTTACCCCTAATTACTCAGCAGAAGCAAACCACCAGCTCTTGCTTACATTTGCGAGTGGGGCGACCATTTAATGACATTAATTAAGGGGCATGAATCATTTGAACTCAGCTCCTATAGTAACTAAGTACTGCACTAGGTTTCTCTTGAAGTTAAGGAGCATTCAGTCTAGTAAGAGAAGGGGTTATAGATAAAAGCAGTTGCTACAATTTGAAAAAAAGTGAGCTAGAGTAATATGCAATAGCACTAATAAGTAAGGAGCTCAGTTTCAATCCAATTAAAGTGACTCATACATAAAAGAGTTTTGATTTGTCACATAATATGAAGTCTAAATACAGGTTATTTATTACTACCATTGGTTCAATGATGCAATTTTGATTGGAAAGTCAAGAACATTCTTTTGTTTTTAATTCATGGTTTTCTTACCTTATCAAAAAAGACATCATGTCTTATTTTAAAGACCAAAAAGGAAAGAATGAGAGCCCTAGGCATTATCACATAAAAGCTTTAATTGGGGACAGGGTCTCTGTCAGTGTGTGGAACCTCATACATCACTCCAGGCAGTGTTCAGCCCCACTCTGCAGGTCTGGTTCAGTAGAAGGGCTTGAAGAAACAGTTGCTGCTTGTACTCAGCAATGCTAGGAACCGCTCAGACCACATTCAGTGGTGCTGGGTTGGACAGGAGGGACCACAGATCAAAGCTGGGGTCATCATACATTTGAGCAAGTCATGTGCTCACCTTGGATATTTTCCCAGCCCTTGGTTTTATTTTTAATATTTTATTATTTTATTTTACCATGTTTGTGGGGAGCACACTTGGTGTGCTCAGGTCTTACTGGTGACTCTGTGCTCAGGAATCAATCCTCTTAGGGCCCAGGGGACCATATGGCATGCCAGGAGGTGGTAGGTTCAGTAAGAACCTGAGTTATGAGCCTCCCAAAATGGCAAAAGAGACCACAGGGACTGCAATCAGCAAACAGACCTTTATTGAAGCTGGCTAACCAGGATCAAGCTGCCCTCTGACACTCAGGTCAGGATGGAACAGGCAAGACCTCGAGCCGTCAGGGGAATAGTTATATAGGCCCTTTACTGGCCATTACAGCAAAGCCCATGCAGTGCATAGCCAATGAGTTTGTAACACCACATTTAATTTTAACCTGTAGATTGTTTCTTAGCCTATAGATTTGAGGGTCAGCATATGTGTAAGTGTTTTGCGTGTGCAACCATTGTGGCAAGCTAGTCTTTAGTTATCTTTCCTGACCACACACATACCCCAACCCCATGTTATTGTTATTTGTCCTTCCCAGGCCTATATCCGGGTTCTGGGAACAACAAGTTTATTTTTGCAGTAAGGGGACCTTCTGTGGGGAAGTCTGTCCAGGCCTGTTCTTTCTTGGCCTCTAAACCCTTCTCAAGAGAGTTTCTGTGTGCTTGTGTTCTCACAAGCCCCACTCTGGGTGCCCCCTATTTTAGGTCACCACACTCCAGGTGCCTCCACTTTTTGTGTTCCCTCACAGGGTATCTATCCAGAAACTGCTATGTCGAAGACAACTGCTCTACCCACTGTACTAACACTCTCGGCCGCCATGTGTTTTAATTTTGGAACCAAAGCTCATCTCGTATGTTCCCTTAGGGAGTCCTCGAATATAATACAATTATAATACAATTCACTATCACTATCTATCACTATCTTCCCATTGATCATCCATTTGCTAGAGCGGGCACCAGTAATATCTCCATATGTCCTGACTCATGCTAGTACAACCCCAAAGGCATCCACTTGCTCCAGGAACATAAAAGCCTCAAGCCATTATATTAGGTCATGGAAATGACCTAATATAAATGTTACTGGTATTTGGCATATCAAATATGACACAAGCAGCTTGCCAAGCCGCGTGGGTGGCATACTCTTGTAGTCACCTCTAAATAAAGCAATTATTGATGAACCGTGTGGCCACTAGCAGCCGCGCAAGCCGCCGGCTGTGATAGTCTGGTCTGCTGGGTGGAGTTTTGATGAGAAAGAAGTCTGGATGTGGAAAACAGCAGCCCCCATGGAGTCGGGGGGGGGTCGTCTGGCTTGTTGTGAGGCTCTGCTGGGGTGGCAGGCCAGGGCTAGAACCCACCATGCCTCCTGGGCGCCTCATGAGTGGCTGGGCACAGGGAGAGCAAGTAGCAGCTCTGCCCCATGTCTGAGAGTCTCTGGTTCAGCATACCTGGGCCGGATTGAAAAAAAACTGCTGCAGGGTGGGTGTCGATGATCCGGGCTGTGTTAGTCTAGTCTGCTGGGTGGAGTTGTGACCAGAAAGAAGTCCGGATGTGGAAAATGGCAGCCCCATGGAGTCAGGGTGGGGGTCATCTGGTTTGTTGTGAGGCTCTGCTGGGGTCCAGGCCAGGGCCAGAACCCGCCATGCCTCCTGGGCACCATATGATTAATCCAGCATTCCTACTTGGGGCTCCTCTCAGGTTCCTTCATGGTTCTTGGAGGCTGTCAGTAGAGAGTATTCTCAGGAATCTGGCTGTACATCCTGGTCCTCAAGTGAAGAAAATACAACACAACCATGCTTGTTCCATTTTCTGTCTCCCACTTTGAGGGCAGGTATAGCTTCCTATGTTTGCATCCAGAAACACTAGGGTCAATTCCTATCCTAACTATTTGTGAGTTTTGTTTATATTACTTAGCTAATCTTTTTCTCATCTATAAAATTATTTTAACAATCTACAGAATTATTTTATAGGTTGAATAAGTATCTATTAGAAAAGGAAATAACAGAGTGCTAGAGAAAGTTACAAAGGTTCGGGGTTCCCCAACCCAAATTCCAAGGGACTAAGTAAGGAGAAAGAACACACAAGTGTTAAATGATTGACTATGGGAAATCATTAATAAAAATGATAAAACCACTTTTAATAAGACCCCCCAAGGTCAGGATAGTTCCCTGGGTGTAGAACTAAGTTTAGCTTGGTTTACAAAATGAGGGATGCAAATGAACATCTAGGCAGGAAATGCACTGCTAAATTGATGGTCAAAATAGGGCTAGTTATGTTAATAGCTTTGCCACATAATGGAAGAACAAGACAATCAGCTGAGACAACCTTAAGAAAATATTAAAGAAACATGAGGAAAGTGTGGGGAAGGGAAGAATAAAGTAGAAATAAAATAAAATAAATAAAATTAAACAAAATAAAAAGCTTATGTCTTCTCAATGATTCAGAAATGGGGTTGGAGAGATAGTTAACTGACTAGAGCATGTGATTTGCATGTAGGAGGCCCAGTGAAGGCTACACTGCTGGAAGTAACCTCTGATCATCAAACTGGGAGTTTTTTTATTTTTTTTATTTATTTTTTTTTTTGCTTTTTTGGGTCACACCCGCGATGCTCAGGGGTTACTCCTGGCTCTGCACTCAGGAATTACTCCTGGCGGTGCGCGGGGGACCATATGGGACTCCAGGGATCGAACCTGGGCCGGCACAGGCCGGCGTGCAAGGCAAACGCCCTACCTGCTGGGCTATCGCTCTGGCCCCAAACTGGGAGTTTTTTAATTTAAAAAAAATTTTAAAAAACAACTCAGAAATGAGGTAAAGGACAGAAAAGAGAAAGGGCTATTTATTTTATCTATTAATTTTTTAGGATTTTGGGATCACATCCAGCACTACTTAGGGGCTATTCCTGGCTTGAGTGTGAATCACTTGAGTGATTCAAGCACAAGGGACCAGATATAGGGCTGGGTATTTGGACAACAGACATGAAGCACAGCTGCTACTGGCTCTCCCTGTGCCCAGCCACTCACGAGGTGCCGGGAGGGATGGCGGGTTCTAGCCCTGGCCTGCCACCCCAGCAAAGCCTCGCAACAAGCCAGGAGACCCCCACTCCATGAGGGCCTCCATTTTCCACATCTGGACTTACCTCTTGTCAGAACTCCACCCAGCAGACCAGCCTATCACAGCCCGCCTCAGATTCATCAATAAATGCTGGATTTAGAGATGACCACAAGAATATGCTACCCGCAAAGGCAGGGCCTGGCAAGCTACCCGTGTCGTATTTGTTATGCCAAATCCCAGTAACAATTATAGACCTCATTCTCATGACCTGATAGAATGGTTTGAGGCTCTTTATGTTCCTGGAGCAAGCAGGTGCCCTTGGGCTCTACTTGCATGAGACAGGACATATGGAGATGTTACTGGTGCCTGCTCAAGCAAATTGGTGATGAACGGGAAGACAGTGATTTGGACCATTGCTGTGGATCACACAGCAAGTGTCTTGCCTCCTGTACTATCTCTATGGTCCTTGTGGCAGCTTTTACAAAGTTATAAAATGAGAAACAGATTACACTTGGGTATTAATTGTAGAAATTAATTCTTACCCTCATTGCATGGCATTCTCCAGTCCATTTCCTTCCATTAATTGAGAAGCATATTTCAAATTAAAAAAAAGGAACGACAACTTAATTTTGGTGGGAAATTTTAGAATACACCCAAGTGGCACTCAGTGGCTGTTCCCATGCTCTGAATTAACCTCTGGCAGTGCTAGGAGCATATATTGTTAACCTCCAATTGCTGAATGCAAGGCAAGTGTCATAACTTCTCTACTCTCTCTATGGCCCCTGAGGAATATGCTATGTGCCCCATTAACCAAAGAAGAATAAGGAGCAAGTGGTAAACTCAAAAAGGCATTTATGTTATCTAGCATTTCTGGAAGCAGACATCCATCAGAAGAGATTTAAGCAGAAAAAAAATAACTGAAATGAAAGAAGCAGAAGGTGATTGGCTTATGGCTCAGTGGGCTAGTTCACATGCTTTGTACTCTGGAGGCCTTGGTTCTAACTCCAGAACTGCCCGGTCCTTCTCATCATTATTGGGAGTAACTGCTGTGCAATATACTAGCAGTAACAACTGCTGGATGGGTCCCCAAAACAAAAACAAAACAAAAGAAACACAACCTCAAAACAAAATAAAAAACTAAATTAAGAAAGAAGGGAGAAGGGGCCGGAGTGATAGCCCAGCGGGGTAGGGCGTTTGCCTTGCCGCGGCCGGCCTAGCCGGCCCGGGTTCAATCCCGGCGTCCCCATATGGTCCCCTGAGCACCGCCAGGAGTAATTCCCCAGTGCAGAGCCAGGAGTAACCCCTGAGCATTGCCGGGTGTGACCCAAAAAGCAAAAAAATAAATAAATAAATAAATAAAGTCTGTGCATTAAAAAAAAAAAGAAAGAAGGGAGAAAAATTAAATGAAGCTCTTTTTTTATTTTTTATTTTATTTATTTTACTTTTTAATTTTTTTGAAGCTCTTCTTTAGATGAGGGGAAAGTGGAGAGGTCTATAGTTTTTCTGAAACAACATTTTTTTCTAAGACATTCCTAAATTAAGGAGACAAGGAAACTGCCCACATATTTCAGCAAGGTAGAAATTCCTAGAAGTTTTGCCATGGGCAAGCAAGGCTTGGAATAGATTATAAAAAATGAATATTTGTCTTTACTCCTAGCCTAATCATCGTCCATGTGCCAAAGAGCTGTCTCTCAGAATTGAGTGTATTCCCACAAAAAATTACTCGTTGGCTCCCTCTTTGCCTCTATGTTGAGCACTCTTTTTTTGGCATTATTTCGTGATTTTTAATTAGCATAATTCTCAAGATTTACTGAAGTTGTGTATTAATAATTCATTTCTTTTTATTATTAAGTAGTGCTCCATGTTATGGATGCACCAGTATGTGTTTAACCATTCATCTGTTGAAAACATTTGGGTTGTTTCAGTCTCTGGCTGTTACTAATAAAGTTGTTATGAGCTTTCATGTACAGTTTTCAAACAGTTTCACTAATCCCTGGGAGCATAAATGTTCATGTTTCTGGGATAGATACCCAAGAGTGCAATTCTGTGTCAGATGGAATGTGATACTTAGTTTTCAGAACTGACAAGATGTTTTTCAGGATGGCTTTCTGATTTTATATTCCCACAAGCAATGTACAAATGATCCTGTTTCTCTATGTTTTTACTAGAAATTTGTGTTGTCACAATTTAAAAAAAATAAAACTTGGGGCCGGAGCGATAGCCCAGCCGGTAGGGCGTTTGCCTTGCACATGGCTGGCCTATGCCGGCCGGGTTCAATCCCGGCATCCCATATGGTCCCCCGAGCACCGCTAGGAGTAATTCCTGAGCACAGAGCCAGGAGTAACCCCTGAGCATCTCCGGTGTGACCCAAAAAGCAAAAAAAAAGTAAAATAAAATAAAACTTTTTTTTAAACTTTGTTATTTATTTTTCAACCATATCTTGCATTTTTTAATTGAATCACCATGAGATAGACCATTACAAAGCTGTTCATGACTAAATTTTAGTCATACAGTGTTCCAACACCCATCCCTCCACCAGCGCACATTTCCCAGCACCAATGTCCTCAGTTCCCTCCCTCACCCCTGTCTTCACCCTCTCTCTCTATTTGTGCATTGTGGTTCTTGCCATACTCAAGATTAGTAGTAGGCATTAGATTTCTCACTTTCAGAGTAAAAACATCATGGTGCGGGGTTTCTCTGGCATCTTCAGAGGCTCTATTGGGATGGCGGCCAGGGCTTGAACCCGCCCTCCCTCCTGGATACCTCATGATCAGCCAAGCATGGGAAGAGCCAGTAGCAGCTCCATTTGTGTCTGTGAAATAGGCTTCTATCTAGGGTGGGGTTCTGATGAGCTGGACTTGAGATTGGCTTCTCTCTTGGGTGGAGCTCTGATGAGCTGTGGAATCTGGACATTGAAAATGGCTGCCATCATTGTGCGGGGGTTCCTCTGGCTTCTTCAAAGGCTCTATTGGGATGTCGGGCCAGGGCCAGAACCACCCTTCTTCCTGGATGCCCCATGATCAGCCGAGCCTGGGGGAGATGGGGGAGCAGCTTTGTGTCTGTAAAAGTGTGTCAGTGTCTGTGTCCCCACCACCATGATGGTGGGGACACAAACACAGACATCATGGTGTCGCCACACCATGACGGCAGCCATTTTCAACATCCAGATTCCACAGCTCCAAGAGAGAAGCCAATCTCAAGCCCAGCTCATCAGAACCCCACCCTAGAGAGAAGCCTATTTCATAGACATAGATGGACCTGCTACCAGCTCTTCCAGTTTCCATGCGGCTGCAGTGCCTCAGCAAAAACTAAGAGCTCCCACATGGCAGAGCCTGGCAAGCTACCAGTGTTATATTTGATATGGCAAAAGCAGTAACAATAATAAACCTCATTCCCATGACCTGAAGGAATGGTTTGAGACTCTTCATGTTCCTGGAGCAAGCAGAGGCCCTTGGGCTATACTAGCATGTAACAGGGACAAATGGAGATGTCACTGGTGCCCGCTTGAACAAATTGATGAACAATGGGGAAGACAAGCAATAGCGATGAAGTGATACAGAGTAAAAATACTTTTTCAAGAGTGGCAATGACAATACAAGGGAACTTCTAAAGGGCCTCAAAAGCACAGAGAAAATTTATCTGGTTACGGGGCTGGAGCCGATAGCCCAGTGGGTAGGGTGTTTGCCTTACACGCAGCCGGCCTGTGCCAGCCTGGGTTCGATCCCGGCATCCCATATGGTCCCCGCAAGCACCGCCAGGAGTCATTCCTGAGTGCAGAGCCAGGAGTAACCCCTGAGCATCGCCGGGTATGACCCAAAAAAGCAAAAAATAAAAAAAAAATTATCTGGTTTGGTCATTTTTAACCCTTCTCCCATGTTAAGAGTATTTGCTGATGGGCTGGAGTGATAGTAGGGCATTTGCCTTGCATGCAGCCAACACAGTTTTGATCCCTGGCATCACATATGATCCTCTGAGCACTGCCAGAGTAACCCTTGAGCATTGTCTGGTGAGCCAAAAAAGAGTGGCTCCTAAGGCAGTCTACTTCACCCTTGGCACCATCCAGTGATTCTCTTATGTTGTTCAACTGAATCCATTCAAGAACTTAATTGTTTAAAGGTGAAATCTCTAAATCTCAATTAATGGGTGATCCTCACAGTTTTGAAAGACTAATAATAAACTGTGATACATTAGAAGCTGAGGATATGAAAGAGAATAGAATGTTCTACCAAGGTGTCAGTCTTTCCACCATTGTGGAAAGACAATATCTGTCTTTCCATTGTCTGTCTTTCCATCAGTGTCCCTAACATCCTATATGCACTTCTATGTATTTATATTACACCCAAAATTGTTTTAAAGAAACACTTTAGGAATTGGAGTAATAGTACAGCTTGTAAGGAGGCATTTGGCTTGCATGTAGTGCATCAGGCCCTGGCATCCCTATGTTCCCCAAACACTGCTAGGAGTAATTCCTGAGTGAAGAGCCAGAAGTAACTCCTGAGCATTGCCAGGTATGAGAAAGGAAGGAGAAGGAAGGAAGGAAGGAAGGAAGAAGGAAGGAAGGAAGGAAGGAAGGAAGGAAGGAAGGAAGGAAGGAAGGAAGGAAGGAAGGAAGGAAGGAAGGAAGGAAAGGAAGGAAGGAAGGAGGAGGGAGGGAGGGAGGGAGGGAGGAGGGAGGGAGGGAGGAGGGAGGGAGGGAGGGGAGGGAGGGAAGGAAGGAGGAGGAGGGAGGGAGGGAGGAAGGAAGGAAGGGAGGAAGGAAGGAAGGAAGGAAGGAAGGGAAGGAAGAAAAAAAGAAAGATTGTTATCCCAGAGAAACAGTACTGAAGTTAACATTATAGCTAAGTATTATGGTATTGTGAAAAGGGGGTTAAGGGTTATGCTGCCTTACATAACCTTTAACCCCTTAAATACCTAAGGTTGTTACATCCTCTGAGCATCACTGGGTGCAGCAGCCCTGGAGGCCCCCTGAACATCACCAGGTGGCCTAGGTGATGCCCAGTGACACAGTGTCTAAGCTTCAGGCCCCTGCATTGATATTCCAGTCCAGTTGGCCAAGAATTGCTGGGAATAGTCCCTGGGCTTCCTGAGAAACATGTGAGAGGCCCCACCACCACCCTCTCCCCCTACAAGCGCACACACACACAATTATATAGTTCTAATGGTGTCATTTTCAGCACAATAATTGATAAGCATAAGGAGAGATATCTTGGGGAAAACTGGAAGATCTATGATCCCTTCAGCCATATCACACTCCCAACTCTTTACCAGCCACTCAGAAGACCCTGTCCTTGACACTCTTTCTCACTAGAATGGAAAGTCTGAATCTGGTTGTTTATGCAATGTCTACTAATTTTGCCATAACCTTTCAAAACTAACCAAATCAACATCTTGATTAGTTTGACCATAGAACATCACACATTTAAATTGAAAGTACTATAATTATTTTTATGTCTTTAAAAAAATTTGACTTACATAAACCAAAGAATATGATCCCAAAAGCAACTAAGATGATTATGCATGTTTTGTAGTTTCTTTGGTCATGGATCATGAGAAATAAGAGACATTGAAAAAGGTAATGATAGAAAATAAAATGCAAAATTTAGTACATTTTAACAATGGTAAAAACAGCTCATCAGAAAAGATCCTAGGAGTTGTCATGGCAACAGGAAAACCAGAAAGTGAACCTCTAGAATCTAAGTCTCCTTTTTCTTTTTCTTCGTATTGGCACTTAAGTAGTGAAGAACGGTCCCAGATGATATATAAAATCCATAATGTTTATAAATTAGTCTCAGTTAAGATATATAACAACTTGAGTTTCTAAACAAATAACATGCTGATGAATGTTAATAGAGTATAGACATCTTTGATGAATGGACAATGCATTCAGGTACCATAAAATACAATAATATGCACATGGGTTTATAGAGTGTCTTTTCTGCTTAACATCATGTGTAATTATAATTTCTGAGTTTTGCTTTATCTTTAAAATATTTTACTGCAGTAACCTAATTTCACTCGCCATGTACATTCTAATGCCTACAGTCCAATCATCATTATAGATACCTATTGTAGATAAAGGTAATGGAGTATACTAGTTTAAGATAGCAAAACTGAGATCAAATAGTCTTTTTTTCAAATTCCAAGACTGCCATTCATTTGCTGTGTAGTCTTCTGGAGGTTATGTATTACTTCAAAATTTAGAATTCCTTAACTATTAAATGGAGACAATTATGATGTCACCCACAGGAGAGTATGAAAATCATAAAATATTAAGTAACTAGTAACAGTGGGTCTGGGGAGATAGTACAGTGGGCAAGGTACTTGCCTTACACGTGGCTGACAGGTTTGGTTCCCAATACTCCATATGTTCTACTGAGATCTACCAGGAGGGATCCCTGAGTGCAGAGCCAGGAATAGAGCCATAAATACTACTGGATGTGGCATGAAAACAAACTAAAAAAAGTACCTAGTATAGCATATAGTTCCAAGCAACATTAAACACTGAAATAATGAGTTATTTTTATTATACCTAAAACACTGCCCATGGCATATAGTCATAGATTATTTTATTGGTCTTACTTGGTAGTGGTCAGGGCTTACTCCTGGCTCTGTGCTCAGCAATCACTCTTGGCGATGCCATATACAATTAAAAAAAGAGAGAGAAAGAAAGGTTTAGTGAGTGCTAATGAATCAAAATAGCATTATGGTAAATGTTCTTTCATTCTAGAAAGCAAAGACTGGTCATGAGAAATCAAATGAGGTCCTATATTTATTTGATTCCAGGGCTTCTGGGAGTACAAATAAAATGATTTAGGGAATAAATGGAAAACTAAACCTTACCAAGAGCTAAAATCTATAGGTTAGGAGATATTACCAAAAAAGATCATATACGCAGAAGCTCAGATATTTTGTGTATAGCGTGATGAATGTTCATAAAGTGAATATACTCATTTACCTAGTCCCCAAATCAATAAATAAATGTTATTAGCACAATAGAAACCTTCCCATCACTTCAGTGTCACCGTTTTCCTATCTTGTCATAAGTTATGCCTCTCTTTTCATTTTGTAATAGGAATCATTCCATATGCCAAAACC
This sequence comes from Cryptotis parvus, assembly GCA_021461705.1. Classification (NCBI taxonomy): domain Eukaryota; kingdom Metazoa; phylum Chordata; class Mammalia; order Eulipotyphla; family Soricidae; genus Cryptotis; species Cryptotis parvus. Next base: position 12,653 of record JAJIBD010034064.1, read on the forward strand.
CAGTAACAAGTATAGACCTCATTCCCATGACCTGAAGGAATAGAGGCTCCCTCATGTTCCTGGAGCTATGAGATGTCCTTGGGCTGCACTAGCACATGACAGGACATATGGAGTTGTTACTGGTGCCCGCTCGAGCAAATAGATGAACAATGGGAAGACAAGTGATACAAGTGAATAGGAATTATTCAATCTGTTGCTCCTGTACTTATTTTCTTTTCATCAGGACACTTGTCCATGCTGCATGGTGTGGTTTGAATTATATTAATTACTCTGAAGAATTCTATTTTATGAATATACTATAATTTTTTAAAATTCATTTTACTGATGATGGACATTAAGGTTCTTTTCATTTTGGGTATTTTAACATTATGGTAGAGTTAACACTCTTAGACCTAATTTTTTTTTTATGTATAAGTTTATACAAATCCCATGCATGCCTCACAGGGGAAATACATAAAAGTGAAATTTTGATAACAAAGGATACAATCTTTACTCTTAATATGTACTGGAAACCTACTGTCTCCAAAATGGTTTAATCAAATGGTACTCTCATCAGCATTAAAGGAGATGTCTAACTATTTTATTCCTCCCTGACAGTTGGGATATCTATCTTTATTTTAGCCTTTTTTATCAGTTTGTTTTTCAGGCTATACCCAGCAGGGATTGGGGCTTATTTCTGGCCCTGTGCTCGGGAATCGCTCCTGGTGGGTTTGGGCAATCATATGGGGTGCTAGGGATTAAACCTAGGTCAGCCTTGTACAACCCTGCTATACTATTACTCCAGCCCCTGTTCTAGCATGACTGGGGTGGATACAATGATATTTCATGATGGTTTTGATTTTTTCCTTTCATTGGGCCATACTTGATGGTGCTTAAGGCTCATCCTGGCTCTGCACTAGGGATCATCCCTATAGGGTTCAGAAGACATGGGTACCAAGAATCAAACTTGGATGGACCACACACACATAGCAAGCACTCTTCCTGAGGTACTATCAGTCCAACTCTCTGATTGACTTTTATTTTCCCTATGAATAGTGAGGCTGAACCAATTTCACATGCTTAATAACACTTGATTATTTCCTTTGTGAAGTGCTTGGCTAGACTTTTTACATATTTTTATCCTATTGTTTGTCTTTTTCATTTGACAGCTTCTTTGTCCCATTCTTTTGAAATGCTAACAAATTATCTTTACTAAAAGGGACCAGGACCATGGTCATCAGGTGCCCAAGTAGCAAAATATTATACTTCTGAGAACTCTCGATGTTGATTCTGCAAGAGAGCAGCTGAGCTGTCTTACATGTGTCACTTGCAATACCTTTTAAAAATTCATTATCATGTTTTATGGTCAGATATAGATAATGCAAATATTTCTTCTCTGAAACATCATTTTTTTTTTTTGCTGAAGAGTGCCTTATGAAAAACAAACATTCTTAATTTTAATTATGTCTAACTTATTAACAACACAGTGGTTAAGAAAGTGAGAAAGTACATTAAAAGTAGTTTTGACTCTTACAAACTTAATGACTTGGGAAAATTGTGTTAACATTTTAAGTTTGAGTTTCTTCATGTATAGAATGGAAGTAGTAATCTCTGCTTCCAACTGGTATTTCTATTAAAATTAAATAAGCCCATTTGTGTGAACAAACCATTTTGAACACTACTAGGTCTTTAAACGTTATTATACTTTACATCATTATCAACGTAAGACTATTTTATTCCTAGGTTAAAATATACGTGTAATAAACCACAATTTTAATCATCTCACATCAAAGCAACTTTGATTTGCTAGTCAAATTGATTTTGAGTCTTCCCTTATCTCCATTCATTTTTATATTTAATCATCTCAGCTATGCCTAATATAATGAAATTCCACTGAACTATATAGATAAAGTCTGTGAGAAAGGAAACATACTCAATTATTCTCCCTTTAACTTCTCTGGGAAAACTTTCTAATGGTCACACTTAAAACATATATTCATTTAGATCTTTCCTAAAATTCAAACAATTCCCTGAAAATAAAATATGAGTTTCTGGAAAACATGATGTAATCATCAAAGGTACTATGAGTTAAATTTCTAAATGATATTCAGGTACCCCAAGATATTAGAGAAAACTGCAAGTTAAGAATTGCTCTTTGATGGCATTATAATAAAACCTTAATAAACACAATGATAATAGAAGGAGAAAAGGAAATGATTTGATATAGTGAGGGATATTTATCCCTTCTCTCTTTTTCCTATTGCTATGAATGATCAGGGATTCACATGCATGTTTAGTTTGTGGTGCTCTGCAGGAGTTGAAGACCTTTTTTAATTGCAGTGCTTGCATACAAGAGTCACACTAGCTAAATCCCTGGTGTTCACATTTGTGCTTACAGGAGACTGCACACTTGGTTTTCGTGTCTGGAGTCCCAATCAGCAGGGCCACTGAATTCTGCTTCGCACATGTGGATGGCATATGCGATTGAATTCAATCCCATGCCTACAAAGCAGACACTTTTGTCACTGAACTAACCTATGGTCTAGGTGTAGTCTGAAAAATTATAAATGAGCTCATTTCTTTCAAGATCGTCTAATTTCTGTAAAGATCAGGCAGACATCATGGATAAAGGATGACACTGGAAGTAAATATCTCATGATGGTATTAATGTAGAGCTGGTATTTCCTGCTGGAGTAATGATCTCATGATGGTACAATATAAGAGCTGGTATTTCCTGAGCACATACTATAGAATAGTTTCTCAACACTTCATGGATGTTAGTCCCTTAACCATTTCAATAACCCTCCAGGTGGGGTAGCATTTTGCACTCCTAGCACAAAATAAAGATACGAAATTTCAGAAAGCCACAGGGATACAACAAATAAAAGATAAACCCGGATTCAACCCCAGAAACCTGAACTCAAAACGTTGCCACTCTTTATCTACAATTTGTTGTCTTCTACTTGCAGCCTGACAGCAGAAGCGCAACTTTTATGGGGAAGCAGGACCAACGCTTCTCAAAGTGGACTTTGGAGACAGTGGTTTTATCACCAACTCCAATGCCAGCCACGCTGACCTCAGCAATTAATCAGCAACCATGTTTTAGGGACCCCCACAAAGTCCCTTCTTGTGAACGTTCTGGTAGTACACATGCCACAAAGATAGGGAAGCAAAATCAAGAAATGAAACCATTTTGAACATTTTTTTCCTTGTGAGATGCCACTGAGGTGTCCTTTAAGCAGATATGTCTATGACCCTTGCAACAGACTCTTAAGCTGCTTCTCTATCAATCACAAATTATCATTGTCTTGGACCCTGTATCACAAAGATTAGCTACTAGGCAATTTAGCAGACTTAACTATTTTAAGAAAGGAAATGAAGACAGGACAAAAGAGACTATGAGACTAGAACAGAAACAGGACAAAAATAAAACACAATGGCGACTAGACCAGGTGAAAAGGCATAAATCTTCTCTATTGAAATAATTTCTTTACAATCTTTTAGTTTGCTATTTTGATAGCTACTGGCTATGGTGGCTCACTGAGGACTAAAGGCAGCATTTCCTTTTGGTTTTTTTCTTTTGTTTTGGGCCCATACTTGGTGATGCTCAGGGCGTAATCCTGGTTCTGCACTCAGGAATCACTCCTGGTGGTGTTCTGAGAACCGAATGGGATGCGCAGGATCATACCCTGGTCTGCCACATGCAAGGCAAGTGCCTTACCCGTTGTACTATTGCTCTATCCCCTGCATTTTCTTATCTTTATTTAGCTGGTGGAGGGTGGTGAGCACACTCTGGGATGCTCAGAGCTTACTTATGGTTCTTTGTCAAGAGATCACCCTTGCACCATATTTGGTATCAGGAATCAAACTAAGGTCAGTCATAAGCAAAGCAAACTCCTTAACCCTGATACTATCTTTCTGTTTCCTGGAGGTTCAATATTTTTTGTCATTAAGTTAATTTTTTAAACAAAAGTTGTTTATGATAGTTTGTTGCAGACATTCAATCCCACTAATCCCACCACCACTGCACCTTCCTACCAACATTTCCAATTTTCCCAACCACCTGTTAAGTACGTCCCTATAGCAGACCATCAATAATTTTATATTACTTATTATAAATAATTTGCTAAAAATGATAACAAAATGTTTCCTTAGAAAAAGTTTGCTGGAAATTGTTGTATCTCACCGTGGTGTCATTAAACTCTTGTATAAGAAAGTACTAATATGTTTTTAGAGAATAATCATTGTGTGATTATATTTGTTAAATGAGATTGGTTGCCTTCTACTTTACGTTCCATTCAGTGTGGTTGCTACTCGGTTTATCTTTGTTGTACAGTGTTGCTACTTGGTTTATCCTTGTTGTAGAGCTTGAGATGTTGCCTGGCTACATTTGTGCTCTAGGAATTCCAAAATTTTAATTGCATTATAAAGTTGGAGTTAAATTTTTAACTGGGTGGTGTCTTTGGCGCATCTGCATGACTGCCTGGCCTTCTGGAAGGACAAGGAGATGAGGGAGGTAGTCCATCCCCATTTCCATGAAAGCCTGGAGATTTCAGTTACAAAACCTACATACCTGAGTTTTTTTTTTTAACAGATTGCTTTCTGAATAGGGCTTGTCCCAAACAGTGGAGCCCAGCCTTAAGCATGGCCATGATAGTGGAGTGTGGAGGTCTTTGCCTACTGAGGCTCTGTTTGGTCAGGTGCAGGGTTCACCCATGGAGGCTCAATTTTCAGGATGGCTCATAGAGAAGAATTCAGGGGGACTGGTCTCCGGTGGGGTGTCCCACCAGGATTGAGGAACAAGGGTCAAAAGGTCTTTTTCTCATAAACTTCTTCATAGGCTTTTTGAGCTTCCTCAAGGCATAGTAGCTGAGTTTCAGGAATAAATGTCTTAAAATTACCAGACATATATCGTTTTATGACCTAGAGTCAAGCATCAGCTCTGCTGTAGTCACAAGTCTTCCTAGAAATAAGAAAGATAAGAGGACATGGTTCCCACATTTCCACAGGAGAACCATTATAGCTACACGTTTAGAAGAGCATGTGAGGACTGAGGAGATGGCACAAGGGGCTAGAGCACATGCTTTGCATGCAGGAGCCCTGGGTTCCATCTGTGGCATTGCACAGTTCCCAAACATCACTAGGTTTACCTCCATAAGAAAGGGGAAGAAAAGCATATGGGAGAGGAGATACTCTGGCAATCTTCGGAAAATGCAATCTGCCACATTCATTCATTCAACAATACCTACTGAGAACTGAATTAGGAGTTGTTTTCAATGATTATGAAATACACACCTACTGTCTGGTGGTGAAAATACAATCTATTCAATTAATTTGCATAAGCAGATACATAACTAAAATAAATAGGTAAATATGAGATCAAGGAGAATGAAGAGGCTGAAGAGGTTAGTACAAACTTCTTTCAGGGAAAACAAGAGCTAAATGGAGATATGAAGAATGGAGAAAGGTAGAATTCCATGCATAGGAAAGCATGTGAAAAGGCCTCAATGCAGAAGGAAGGACTTTGGTGAGAATAAGGACACAAAGATGGGCATGTGTCTGGAGTAGCTAGAGAGAAAGAAAATAAGTTCAGGCTGAAGGGGCTGGTAGAAATGTCCAGTTTAGGCAGTGACATGTTAAGTCATTTTTCCTTTAGCATCAGAACAGAAAGACATTGAAGTATTTTAAGCAGAGACAACTACTGGCATAATCAAATTTGCATTTCAAAAGTACAGTGTCCTCAGTCTGAAGGATAAACAGGAGAAGGTGAAGCAAGAATAATGATGTAGTTATTATAGTATTTCATGTAGGAGGAGGAAGGAGATCAATAAATTATATAGGCTGGTGGTAAAGACAGAATCGAGCTGATACAAGAAATGAATAGGAGACTGTATATTTACTTAGGTCTCTCTCTTGACCCACTAGACTCTCCACCTGTGGGGCAGTGGAATTATTCAGGAGTGTGGTAGTAACTTCAGGTGCAACTGGGTTGCAGTTTCTGTTCCTTTGCTTGAAGAGAGTAGATTTTCAAGGCCGGCCTGCCTGCCTGCCTATTTTAGTAAAGGGTTTGGTATGCCTAATAAGTTTGGGACCTCTAGTGTAATAGGAGTCAAATTTTAATTTAAAAATTTTTATCCACACCACTGAATTTAGATGGAGCATCTGGCATTTAAGAGCTAACTAATGAGTGTTGCATGGGTGGAAGATAGACAGACAGGTGGAAAATAAATAGGAAATAAGACACAATCTCTTCTTCACATCCACAGATTTTAGTTCTCTCTTGCTCCACTGACTGCCTTTAGTTATATTGCTCTCTCTGCTTATAACATAATTTCTGCCTGTTCTCATATTTCTTCATCACTTCATCAATCCATTACTCTCATGAGAGCATTTCTGGATCTTAGGCTAGTAGAATACATTCTTACTATACCTCCAGAAGACTTCTACCCTGGATATTAGAATGTTGCCACTGCATCACAGTATTTAATTTGCCTTTCCCTTTCACCTAACTCTGTGAGATCTCTCAGATAGGGACTACTTGCTATTCACACCGTAACCCCAGAAATTGGCATGGTGTAGAACCTACAGTAGGTGCTAGTATAATTAATATTTTCTTATATCAATGAATGAAGGGAATTAATTCCATGTTCATAAGGTCCCTGAAGAAAAGGTGCCAGCTGGCATCCTGTAGGGGGAATTCTTAAGTGCGACTAGTCTTCTTTTCAAGAATGTTTTCTATTTCTGTTTGGTATTGCCAGCATGTCTCTGGTGGGCCCTCCTGATTTCCATCTCTCTCCCCAGCATGCAGCTCTTATCCCTGGGATGTTTGTTCCTGCCCATAGCCAATAACGAGTTACGGCATTTGAAGGAATACTGCAAACTTACAATTCTCCATCAAAATTTAATAGAAATTAATTGGACCTGAGAAATAATTAAAAGCAGGTGTTCTCAATTTAAGAAAATGTAGTAAATGTAATACCCTTCCCAACAAAATAACTAGCTGAAGCATGATTTCATGCTGTTAGAGAGGGCATTAATGGAATATAAATACATACTCTTGAAACTGAAAAACACTACCAGGTGAAATATATGATGATGTGGACCAGAGCCTCTAAACTGAGATCCACATAATTGATTCTTCAGCATTTGTGACTTCTCTATAGAAAAATTTAAATGTATATTTTAATTAGATGCTATGTTTAAACAATAAAAGCATATTTCGAATGCTCTGAATTACATACTGTCTGTAGAGAAGCAGTACTGGGGGGAAGATGGCTCAAAAGATGGGGTACATGCATCACGAGTGGGAGCCCACATTTTGTTCCCTGGCACTGCATGGTCATCTGAGTACCATCAAATGACTGCTGTTTGTGATTTGACCAAAAGGTTTCATGTTAAATGTGTTGGTGAGCATGTTTGGTTCTATTACAAAACCAACCACTTCTCGTTTATGGTGATAATTTGTCACTGAAAATTATTTTCACCAAATGAAAAGTTAATTTCCTATTGAGTGCTTATAATACTAACACTTCAAAATGGGTTAGTATGTTATGATAACATTGTGAAGTAATACTGTATAGTAGAATTAGTATTTATATGTAAGCTTATTCATTTATTCTTGAGATATCTGCAATATGCCTATGCTATGCTTTAGGGATATAGAGTGTTTCAGGACAATTTTATGGTCCCAGGGAGCTTACAGTCTAGTAAATAACATTTAGGCACCAAGTAAAGCCAAAGCACATTATAGTCAAATTGTGTAAAGAAAAGCTGCACTAATTTAGAGGGAGAAAAGTGATGAGAGAACTGAGTTGCCAGAGGGCACTAATACTGCAGACTCTTTAAATTCCTGTGCTATGTGTAAGAAAGGGAAGCGAGGGGGAGAGAGAGAGAGGGAAGGAGAGAGATAAAGAGAGGAATGAAAGAGAGAGGAGAAAAAAGAGATAAAGAGCATGCCATAAAGGCGAAATTGGGGAGGGGGGGGGAATGGGGACATTGGTGGTGGGAAGGGGGCACAGGTGGAGGGATGGGTGCTGAAACACTGTATGACTGAAACCCAAACATGAGCATCTTATAATTGTATATCTCACAACGGTATAATAAAATACTAAAAAATAAAATCCTGTGCTAGGTCAACCATGGCCAAATTCACAATGAGAAAGGAAATATTGAGTTGATATGTATCAACTTGCAATTTTTTTTAAGTATTTTATTATACCACCGTGAGATATACAAATAAAAAAGATATACAATTAAAAAGTTCATGTTTGGGTTTTGGTCATACAGTGTTTCAGCACCCGGCCCTCCACCAGTGCCCATCTCCCACCAACAACATCCCCGGTTCCCTCCCCCTTCCCCAGCCCTGCTCCATGGCAGGTTCTTTATTTCTTTCCATCTCTCTCTCTTTCTCTTTCCCTTCCCTCCAGACTATGGATCACAGAACATACATTAAAAGGTTGTCATTTGTATCCTCCTGCCTCTATTCAATGCTCAGCTCTAGGTTGGCATTAGTACCCTCGACTATTGTTAGCCCCCTGTTCCATTTTCTGTCTTACCTAAACTCTGACTCCCACACGTTTGTGATAATCTCCACCTTTGACAAGACCTCCTGATATATGTTTCACTTGACCTTGGATATTGGTATCATAATATGTACATATATATTTATGCCATGCAAATAAATGCAGTCATTCTGTATCTGTCTCTCTCCTTCTGGCTAATTTCACTCAACATAATCTTCTCCATGTCCATCCATTTATAGGCAAATTTTATAACTTCATTTTTCCTAACAGCTGCATAGTATTCCATTGTGTAGATGTACCAAAGCTTCTTTATCCAGTCATCGATTTTCGGGCACTCTGGTTGCTTCCAGATTCTGGCTATTGTGAATAATGCTGCTATGAACATAAAAGTAGGGATGGTGTTTCCGCTGCGTATTTTTGGTTTCCCAGAGTAGATTCCCAGGAGTGGTATGGCTGGGTCAAATGGGAGTTCAATTTCTAGTCTTTGGAGGAAAGTCCATATTGTTTTCCAGAAAGGCTGTACCAGCCGGCATTCCCACCAACAATGGATGAGTGTCCCCTTTTCCCCACATCCACGCCAGCACTTGTTGTTCTTGCTCTTTTGAATATGTGCCAGTCTCTGTGGTGTAAAGTGGTATCTCATTGTTGTTTTGATTTGCATCTCTCTGATGATTAGTGATGATGAGCATTTTTTCATATGTTTTTTGGCCATTCGAATTTCTTCCTTGCTGAAGTTTCTGTTCATTTCTTGTCCCCATTTTTTGATGGGGTTGTTTGTTTTCTTCTTGTAAAGTTCTACCAGTGCCTGATATATCCTGGATATTAACCCCTTATCAGATGGGTATTGGGTGAATATTCTTTCCCATTCTGTGGACTGCTTTTGTATCTTAGTCACTGTTTCTTTTGAGGTGCAGAAGCTTTTCAGTTTCATGTAGTCCCATATGTTTATCTTTTCTTCTAGTTGCTTTGTTAGTGATGTTTCACCTTTGAAGATGCCTTTAGCTTCAATGTCGTGGAGGGTTTTTCCTATATTTTCTTCAATGTACTTTATGGATTCAAGTCTGATATTGAGATCTTTAGTCCATTTTGATCTGATTTTTGTGCATGGTGTTAGACACAGGTCCAAATTCATTTTTTACACGTTGCTGCCCAGTTTTCCCAACACCACTTGTTGAAGAGGCTTTCCTTACTCCATTTTAGACTCATTGCACCTTTATCAAAGATTAAATGATCATGTGTTTGAGGTTGGGTGTCAGGATACTCTATTCTATTCCATAGGTCCACAGGTCTGTTTTTATTCCAATACCATGCTGTTTTAATTACTGCTGCCTTGTAGTACAGTTTGAAGTTGGGAAAGGTGATGCCTCCCATCTTCTTTTCCCGAGGATTGCTTTAGCTATCCTTGGGGGGTTTATTGTTCCATACAAATTTCAGGAACGTTTGGTCAATTTCTTTGAAGAATGTCATCCGGTATCCTTATAGGGACTGCATTGAATCTGTACAGAGCTCTAGGGAGTATTACCATTTTGACAATGTTGATTCTCCCCATCCATGAACAGGGAATGTGTTTCCATTTCCTTGTGTCCTCTTTTATCTCTTGGAGCAGTGTCTTGTAGTTTTCTTTGTACAGGTCCTTTACATACTTGGGTAAGTTGATTCCTAGGTATTTGATTTTCTGTGGCACAATTGTGAATGGAATTGTTTCCTTAATATCCCTTTCTTCTGTTTCGCTATTTGTATATAGGAAAGCCACTGACTTTTGGGTGTTGATTTTGTATCCTGCCACTCTACTATATGCGTCTATTGTTTCTAGGAGTTTTTGGTAGAGAGTTTAGGGTTCTCTAGGTATAATATCATGTCATCTGCAAATAATGATAGCTTGACTTCTTCCTTGCCTATCTGGATGCCCTTGATGTCCTTTTCTTCTCTGATTGCTATGGCAAGTACTTCCAGTACTATATTGAATAAAAGAGGTGAGAGGGGGCAACCTTGTCTTGTCCCTGATCTCAGGGGGAAGGCTTTCAACTTTTCCCCATTTAGAATGATGCTTGCTGTGGGCTTTTGGTAGATGGCTGTAACTATCTTGAGGAAAGTCCCTTCAATTCCCATTTTCTGGAGCCGTTTTAATCATGAACGGGTGCTGGATCTTGTCAAATGCTTTTTCTGCGTCTATTGAAAGGATCATATGGTTTTTATTTTTTCTTTTATTGATATGATGTATTATGTTGATTGACTTGCGAATGTTGAACCATCCTTGCATTCCCGGGATGAATCCAACTTGGTCATGATGTATAATCTTCTTGATGAGTCTTTGGATTCTGTTTGCTAGTATTTTGTTGAAGATCTTAGCATCCGTGTTCATCAGGGATATTGGTCTGTAGTTTTCTTTCTTTGTGTTGTCTCTCCCTGCTTTGGGTATCAGGGTGATATGTGCCTCGTAGAAGCTGTTTGGGAGTGTTTCTGTTTCTTCTATTTCCTGGAAGAGCTTGAAAAGGACTGGCAGTAGGTCCTCCTTAAAGGTTTGGTAGAGTTCACTAGGGAATCCGTCTGGACCTGGGCTTTTGTGTTTGGGAAGTCTTTTAATTACTGTTTCTATTTCCTCAATGGTGATAGGCTTATTCAGGTATTGGAGGTCTTCTTGTTTCAGCCGTGGGAGGTTATAGGACTTCAGGAATTGATCCATTTCTTCTAGATTCTCATGTTTTATGGCATACAGGCTCTCAAAGTAATCTCTGATGATCTTTTGGATTTCTGTGGTTTCTGTTGTGATGTCACCCTTTTTATTTCTGATTCTGTTTATTTGGGTTCTCTCTTTCCCTGTCCTTACAAGTCTTGCCAATGGTTTGTCAATCTTGTTTATTTTTTCAAAAAACCAGCTCTTGGTTTCATTAATCTTTTGGATTGTTTTTTTTTGGTTTCCAACTCATTGATTTCCTCTCTAAGTTTTATTATTTCCTTTTTTCTGCCTGGGTTGGGCTCCTTTTGTTGGTCTTTTTCTAATGTCTTCAGCTGTGTAGTCAGGTTATTTATGTGGGCCCTTTCTTGTTTCCTGATGAATGCTTGCAGGGCTATAAACTTCCCTCTTAACACGGCTTTTGCCGTGTCCCACAAGTTCTTATAATTGGTATCTTCATTTTCATTTATTTCCAGAAATCTTTGGATTTCCTGTTTGATTTCTTCTATGACCCATTTGTTGTTCAGCAGTGAGCTGTTCAGTTTCCAGGTGTTTGGTTTGACTCCCTGTTTTTTTGCGCACGGTTAACTTCCATTTTCAGTGCATCATTGTCTGAAAAGATAGTTGACACAATTTCTATCTTTTTAATTTTATTGAGGTATGCTTTGTGGCTCAGCATGTGGTCTATCTTGGAGAATGTTCCATGTGCACTAGAGAAAAATGTGTATTCAGCTTTTTTGGCATGAAAAGCCCTGTATATATCTACTAGCTCTCTTTCTTCCATTTCTTCCTTCAGGTCCAATATTTCCTTGGTGAGTTTCAGTCTTGTTGATCTGTCCATCGTTGATAGAGCAGTGTTGAAGTCTCCAACTATTATTGTGCTACTGTCAATGTCTTCTTTGAGGTCTCTTAGCAGTTGTTTTATGTATTTTGCTGACCCCTCATTGGGTGCATATATGTTTAGTAGTGTAATTTCTTCCTGGTGTACATACCCCTTAATTAATAAGAAGTGGCACTTTGCCTTGGTTCCCGTTGATGGAGTTTCCGCTCTCTCCCTGGGGCAGCTTGGGGTCCGCCGGAGACGCAAGAATTACTCACACACCTGTGGGGAGTCGAGGCGCTTCCCGGGAACTCAGGGCGCACGGGTCGGGGTCAGTCGGGCTGGAACCAAGGCACTTTGCCTTGGTTCCCGTTGATGGAGTTTCCGCTCTTCCCTGGGGCAGCTTGGGGTCCGCGGAGACACAAGAATTACTCACACACCTGTGGGGGAGTCGAGGCGTTTCCCGGGAACTCAGGGCGCACGGGTCGGGGTCAGTCGGGCTGGAACCAAGGCACTTTGCCTTGGTTCCCGTTGATGGAGTTTCCCGCTCTTCCCTGGGGCAGCTTGGGGTCCGCGGAGACGCAAGAATTACTCACACACCTGTGGGGAGTCGAGGCGTTTCCCAACTTGCACTTTTAATGTAAGTGATAATATTTAATAATATATTGTAATTAAATGGATCTTTAATTTCTGATCTGGAAATTAAATTAAATTTATAATAATATATTTAATTTATAATTTGTAAATGTTATTTAAAGTATATTCCATTAGACTGGTACTTAATTTGTAAATTTCTTTGTCACTGATAATTGCAGGAGTAGATTTTTTAAAGAATAGATAACTATTAAGAATTCAATTTTGTAATTTTATTAAAGTATAATTTATATACCATAAAATTCAACCAATGTAAATGTTCAGTTCGATGATTTTCTTATTAATTTTCTACAATTATGAAACATCACTATAACCTAGTTTTCAAACATTTTAATTCCATCCAAAAGTTGTCCTGTGCTGATCTGAAGCTGATTTCTACACCCACCTTAAACTTTAGGCATTCACATACTGACTATCCCTTTCTAGAAACCTGCTGCTCCTTTCATGGACTTTCTTAGAACTAAATCTTTCTGCATTGGATTTCTGTAATTTACCATAATGTTTTTAAGTTTCATTCATCTTATAGCTTGTATCAGGGTTTTCATTTTTATAGATAAGTAAATACTACTGTAACATACATTTCAAAAATTATGAGTTCATGGACATTTGGATTATTTTTTAGAATTTTTTTCAATCTACATCTTTTCATTTACCTATTTATTTATTTTGGTGTAGGCAGCAGGTGGTGCTTGAAAGATTATATGGAATGCCTTGCACATGGTTGGTTGGCCAGGTTCATTCACTAGAAATCCATGTGAATTACTTGAATTTAAACCTACTTGGAATTTTCTGACATCTTTGGATCTGTACAGTAATACTTTCCATTAACGTTGGGGGGTGGGGGGAGGCTTGTCATTATTTCTTCAGAAAATCTACAGGTCTTTATAGAATATTTAGTGCAGATTCATTGATTTACTTGTTTGCCCCATAGGTCTCTAAAGTTCAGCTTATTTTTTTAATTTTTCAAATTATAGAATAATCTTATTTATCCTTCGTGAGCTGGATTACAGATTTACCACCAGGATCTCACCATTCTAAAAGGAAGTGATCATTGATGGAAAAAGAGGGGTTCGGCAGGGTGATACACTTCACCAAAACTCTTTAGCCCTACCCTTGAGAACATCATGCAACAATTAGAATGGGAAGGAATGGGAGAGAAGATAGACAGTCGGCCACTACACCACCTCCACTTGGCTGATGACATTATTCTAATAACACCAAACATTAGCCAAGCAGCACAAATGCTGACTGACTTCGACCGAGAATGTGGAAAGGTAGGTCTACAGCTGAATCTCAACAAAACTATGTTCATGAAAAATGAACTAGTTCCCTGAGGCCCCATTCACTCTCAACGGAACAAACATCTCTGAATGCAGCAGTCATGTGCACCCTAGGCCGAGAAGTCAACATGATGAATGACCTAAAACCTGAGCTGCGCAGGAGGAAGAGAGCGGCATGGAATGCCTTCAAAGGCATCGAAGAAATAGCTAAAATGACAAAGAACCTCCGGCTCCGGGCACATCTCTTCAACTCCACCATTCTCCCTACATTAACATATGCCTCAGAGACCTGGCCCTACGAAAGCAGGATGAAAATGCTATTTGGGTCTCCCAAAGAGGAATCGAAAGAGCTATGCTTGGAATATCACGCCTCACTCAAGTGAGAAAAGGAATCTGGAGTTCCGCCCTCATCGACAATCCAGAGTCCAGGGATGCTGTCTTGTTTGCCAAGGCATCGAAAATCAGATGGGCTGGACATGTAATGTGACTTGGAGTCAACCGCTGGACTAGAGCCCTTACGGACTGGATCCCACTAACATCAAAAGATCACGTGGCTTCCCACCTACAAGATCGTCAGACTTATTCATCAAGACCCTGAATGAGGATCTTTGTATTCCTGGAGCAAGCAGATGCCATTGGGTTACACTGGCACGTGACGGGGACAAATGGAAATGTTACTGGTGCACGCTTGAGCAAACTGATGAATAACTGGATGTCAAATCAAGTGATGAAGTTATTTATCCTTAACTTTACTATTGCCTCTTAAGTACTATAAAAAATCCTGCAACTTACTTTCTGGAAAACAATATGGACATTCCTCCAAAGACTAGAAATTGAACTCCCATTTGACCCAGCCATACCACTCCTGGGAATCTACTCTGGGAAACCAAAAATACGCAGCGGAAACACCATCCCTACTTTTATGTTCATAGCAGCATTATTCACAATAGCCAGAATCTGAAAGCAACCCGAGTGCCCGAAAATAGATGACTGGATAAAAAAGCTTTGGTACATCTACACAATGGAATACTATGCAGCTGTTAGGAAAAATGAAGTTATAAAATTTGCCTACAAATGGATGGACATGGAGAAGATTATGTTGAGCGAAATTAGCCAGAAGGAGAGAGACAGTTACAGAATGACTGCATTTATCTGCATAACATAAATATATAGGTACATATTATGATACCAATATCCAAGGTCAAGTGAAACATACATCAGGAGGTCCTGTCAAAGGTGGAAATTATCACAAACGTGTGGGAGTCAGAGGCTAGGTAAGACAGAAAATGGAACAGTGTGCTAACAATTGTGAGGGTACTAATGCCAACCTAGAACTGAGCATTAAATAGAGGCAAAAGGATACACATGACAACCCTTTAATGTATGTTTTGTAATCCATAGTCTGGAGAGGAAGGAAAAGAGAAAGATAGAGAAATGGAAAGAAATAAAGAACCTGCCATGGAGGAGGGCTGGGGGAGGGGGGAGGGAACCGGGGACGTTGGTGGTGGGAGATGGGCACTGGTGGCGGGATGGGTGCGGCTACACTGTATGACCAAAACCCAAATATGAACTTTTTAATTGTATATCTTTGTAATTGTAAAAATAAAAAAATTAAAAAAAAATCCTGCAACTTAACCCATCTAATGAATATATGCATTTCTCTACGTATTTGCTTTGGGGGGAATACTGGCAGTGCTCAGGGCTTACTCCTGGCTCTGCACTCAAATATCACTCCTAGCCATGGTTATGTGTCCATATGTGGTGCCCAGGACCAACCTGGGTCTGTCATGTGGAAGATTTGTGCTGTACTCATTGTATGATCTCTTCAATCCTAATGAACTTTTAAATTTTACTTATTGTACTTCTTAACTTTCAAATCACCATGTGGTCCTTTTGTAGTTTCTATTACCTTATTGAAATTAATAGCCAGTTGAGTAACAGTTATGAGCTCCCAAAGTTATTTTAAGAAATGATTTCCTTTCATTAAAAAATGTAATAGGCATTTATAGTTTGTTTCTGCTAAAACCAGCATCTGCATTCATTCAAAGTGGGTTTCTACAGACTGATATTTCTCCTGAGTACAGTTAGACATTTCTATTTCTTTGTATGTTTCAATTTTTGTTGAAAAACAAACAGTTGAGACAATACATTATAGCAACTATAGATTCTTATTTTTACCTGCTGAAGATTTTTTCCAGTAACTTTGGTGGAATTAATTTACAGAAATTATTTCCACAAGGTGGCGGATACTGATTCCTCTGCTTAGGTTTAAAATTTTAAATTTTTATATCTTATTTTTCACCCTGTTTCATAGAGATGTCTTTTGAATGAATATAGTTTAGTGCCCAGGCACTGATTTGGGTAGACACTAGCTCAAATACATTGAACATTTAAAGTTTTATTTTATTCTCTGACAATGGATTCAGAAATTTCTTAAATCTTCCTTACTTTTTTTCTCTGCACAAAATTATTGTTTTTCTTTCTTAGACAGCTATGCCACTCCTGAGATGACTAGAGATGTGTGGAGAGATTATCTAGGTATTCTAATTTGTTCATTCCCAGGGTATCCCCATCAAATTTTGGATTAGTATACTGTTCTTTTCTCAGTGGGAGCAGCACTATGGACTTTTTATATTCCCTTCCAACTGAGCTTTCTAATTTCAATAATAATGTTGTTTGGCATGGGCTTTCATATTCTACTCCAGATGATTTTTGTATTCCTCTTCTGGCAGAAACAAATGAGTGGCATTCATTATCAGTCCTGTCCTACTAAAACAATGTGATAATTAAGCAGGGCAAGACTAGGGGAGGGTTTTGGAGAGGTATAGGGTGGAGGGAAGAAAGGACTGTCCTAGACCAGACCACAGATTCCTACATCTATTTTTTAATTCAAATATCAGCAATCCTTCATAAACCTCTCAATTTTCTGTTTGCCTTTCATCAAATTGAAGAGTCTTAAAATGGTCGTTATGAAAAATAAATGCAATTTTATGATTTTTAAGATTTTTTTTGGCCAGAGGAGGGTGAGGTGGGGTGGAGGGTGCACTGATTTCATCATACTGTCGTAAGGAAAGAAATATCTATGATCCCCAAGTAAGTCTTTGGTGGACGTCTTTGGTTTCATAGGAAGAACACTTAAGGCAAAATGGAAGTTACCTTTTGAAGAGATGCTTACATTTAAACCTCTCCCCTAAAGAGTCTCTCCCTTACTATATAGTGGAAGAATCAATCGCCCTGTTTCTTCAACAGAGAAGGCTGAACTTCTATCTGCAACTCCTGTTCTACAGAGTTTTCTTTGGTAAGTTCCCTAATTAACTAACTAACCTCCCATATTTTTCCTCCCAACAATCTCTATAGGAAAAAAATAACTGAAGATCACATCTAGGACCATGCAGGTGAGCCAGTCAATTAATTTTTTCTGAATTCCACTCATAAAAATAGAAGGTTTTTTTTATCTTATCAATATGATACTTGCTTGATTGTCCAGACTCTGAGAGACCCAAAAGGGATACAGGATGATTTCTTTTACTTCCTGACAGTAATGAGTAAAAGTGAATTAAGTTTTTCCTTTAAAATTTAACTCGGTTCATTTAAGTAATGTTACAATAATTTTATGGCATTGCTCTAAGTAGGGTTTGGAAAATGAAACGAAGGTATTATATAAAAATAAAATGATGGTTTTAAAATAAAACAAATATATTATATATTTATTACTAAATTACAGACTAGGTTAAGAAACACACATAGGGAGAAATTATTGCCTAAGGACATATGTCAAAAAGCAGTAAAGTTTTCAACCGGATAAGGACCTATGACTGCATAAATATGTGTCATCATATGTGTGATTCCTTCTTGATCCATCCTGGTTCTTCTCAAGTTTTAAAAATACTATAGTCTTGTGAGAATTTGCAAGGTAACTTATTTTTCTTTGAAAACTAAAAAAATTCTATTATGTGCCATTTCTTGTAAATACCTTGACAAAAATCATACAACATATCTGAATATTGTAAAGTGAAGAAATTAACTATAAATTTCTATTTCATGAGTCATTTCTGTTAGTTTTCCTTGGTGGTGGTGGTGGGCATAACAGATTCTTTAAAAAATGAGCAAAATGATGTAATTATCCCAAATCAAATAGTATATAGTATTTAAACAAAAATAAACTCACATATATCATTTTCCCAGGAAACATTGAAGAGTTGGTGTTTTAATTTTTTTTTAATTGATCACTTGATCACTTGAATCCTGTTATTCATCGATTTGCACAAGCGGGCGCCAGTAACATTTCCATTGGACCCTATCACGTGCCAATGTAGCCCAATGGCTTTATAAAGGAAAGGTTTTATTTTCCTTTAAAAAATTATTTTATTATTATTAGCTTTGGGTTTGTGACAGACCCAGCAATACTCAGTGGTCACTCCTGGCTTTACACTCAGAAATTATTCCTGTTGGTGCCTAGGGGACACTATGCGATGCTCTGTCAGCCACGTGCAAGGCAGCAATCCTACATGCAGTACTATTGCTTCAGCCTAAGATTTGGTGTTTGCTGCCCCTTGAGGTGTTGCAGGTGTGACCGTGGTGCCCAACTAAGTTGGTAGGTGGTAGACAGGAGACAGGCTTGTCTAAACCCCTAGGGCTCTGCCCTGTGGGCCCTGAATGGTTGATGGTCTGACATAGAAAAAGACTGGGATGAACCCAGAGCCATGGCAGAGCCTAGCAAGCTACCCCTGGTGTATTTGATATGCAAAAAAACAGTAACAATAATGGACCTCATTCCCAACAAATGGGGCATTACTGACACTCGCTCTAGCAAATCGATGAACAATGGGAAGATAAGCAACAAATGACAGGATTTGGTGTTTAATAATCGGACAGATGAGATACATTGATTACTTTTCATTTGCTTGTGTAGGAGAATAACATGTATCTACTATATTGACTTTGGCTTCTTTTCCTTTAATTTTTTATGTTATACTTGGCAGAAATCAGGGTTTACTCAGGGCTCTGTGCTCAGATCACTTCTGGCAGTTTTAGAGGACTATGTTTGATGTCAAGGATAAAAGTGGGTCCTGGAGACAAAAGTTTGCACGGTAAGCACTTTAACCTCTGTGCAATTTCTCCAGTCCAACTTAGGCTTTTTTTTTTGGTGGAGAGGGTATCACACCTGGTGGTGTTCAGGGCTTACTCCTGGCTCTGAACATAGGGATCACTCCTGGTCATCTCGAGGATGATATGGGGTACCAGGAATAGAAGCAGGGTTGGATGATGCAAGGCAACTACCCACTGTACTATCACTCTAGCAAGAACTTTGGCTATTTATGCTATGCTTTGGGAAAAGGAGTATGAGATGACTGATTATATGCTTTATCTAGGCAGAAGTTTTAGAGTTTTAAATTTGCCTCAACAACTTATACTGTGTTCTTGTGTAACAGCACGTCCCAGAGAGGTCCTGTTCCTTCTACTTGTATCATAAAATGAAAAAAAAGGCTTTCTACAGAAAGGCCCACTGTCTGAAGCAGGATCTGAGCCAGCAAGCAACCAACATGTGGTGAGGTGTAAATGTTTGTGGTGAAAAACCACTTCGAGTCTGGATAGCAGATACAAATTGATAAAGGCAAGTTTACTGCCTTACAGACAGAAACAAGGAATTATCAAGATTTATCATTTTTCTTACTATAGCTGTAAAAGAAAACATGAATGGACTTTCTTCATACATATAGAGGTGTCTGGGATGTTAAGACTTAAAAACACACACACACAAAAGATATAAAATACATACAACATGACGTAGAGATCATTAAACCTCTAAACCGAGGTCTGAGAGACTCAAGTGACTGCCATACTGAAAAGGGAAGCATTTTGGACAAAGATATCTTTATCAAAGACTCCAAGACATGTTTAAAATGCAATACCCAAATTGACCAAGGTTGAAGGGGAAAGTCCAGGAAAGACATTTAGAAAGAACAGCATTTAGAATGAAAAGAATCTATGAATAAAATAAATAAAATATACGGTTTTAAAGACCAGAAAGACCAACAGGCACTGAACTAAAAGAGAACAGAATTAAATACAAAATTTAAAAGTTTTATGTTCATGAAAGACTTTTAAAACTCACACCTCATATGGCTATCCCCTTTTAAGATAATTCTTTACTTACCTTAAGACAAAAATGTCTTGAAATCATCCAAGGTTTAAGTTACCAGAAAGATTCTACTTCTAGCAAAGGCTGTAGAGGTGATCGGCCTTGTGAAAAAACAACATGCTTCAAATGGGACCTGAGGAAGGGAAAAGAACATATGAAAGTAGTATTTTCACACAGAATTCAACTCAAAGTTCAAAAAAGAAAGGAGACTGGTTGGTAGCCATGCTCTAGTTCCCATTTTTCCCCAGGTGTGGCACTCACATTTCACTGCAAAGTGGAAGAGAGTGAGCTGCAGTGAAGTCAGAGTCTTGTGACCAGTTTGCTCTTAATTTGCAGGCGATGATAAACTCAATTCATCTGACTGCCGTGGCTTACCTAGTGACTGATGAAGAGGTGGTTCCTGATTTCTAAATAGCACTGACAGAAAACTTAGGGGAGGGAGGGCTGAGAGAAACGGTGGAATTGAGATCAGAACTTCATAATTAAAATGTTTATATTCTGGTGTGCTGTCTGACATTGATCTTGGTAATGACCCCAGAAATCAGGAAAAGATTTTAGAAATCATCGCTTTCTCAGTTCTCCAAGGTCAAAGCAATGACTCATGTGAAAACACTAAGCATCGTTGCCTGACAAAATGAGAACAACAGGATTTCAGAAGAGATTCTCAATTTTAAATAAAATGTCTGTTTCATCAGTTTTATATCTCTTGTTAGATCTCATCTCAGTTTTCAAGTACTGGATTTTACCTTCTTTTTGTAATATCATCTTCGAATAGTATTGAAGAGCAGACTTTTATTTCACAAAGGGACATAAGAATTCATCTGATGCCTCCTCTTCCTCATCCAAATGCTAGAGGTTTGAAAATAGAACCCCCAATCCTCCTGTCCTACTCTAGCACTGGGTGTATCAGGCAAAAGTCAGTGCTGGGCTGGGTCCTCCAAGTCCCTCCACCTTTGAAGCTTTCACACTTGCCCATGCCATGACTGATTAATTTGAGATCAAAACATTTAGTTCATTTAACTCACCTAAAATGGTTTTAGTGTGTAGGGTGACAAGATCCAATGGGTTTTCCTTCTTCTTGTGTGATTGTAATATTCATTAATAGGATTTGAAAAAATGTGGGTCTCACTACTGACCCTTTGTGGCAGAAGAAAAAAACAAAATCGAAAATGAAGCTTTGAGTCCTCAGTGTTTCTAATTCCATCCTGTCAACGACTCCAACATCCACATATGAATCATATTATAGTTCCAAATGCTTTTCTATCAATAGTAACTTCTTAGCATGAATTGGGCTAATTTTATTATTTCCTCTTCCCCATATCAGCTTTCTTGGTGACATTGTATTTGTCATCAAGAAATACATTAAACAGGCAAAAAGATACACATGACAACCCTTTAATGTATGTTCTGTAATCCATAGTCTGGAAGGGAAGGAAAAGAGAGAGAGAGAAAGGGAAAGAAATAAAGAAC
This sequence comes from Cryptotis parvus, assembly GCA_021461705.1. Classification (NCBI taxonomy): domain Eukaryota; kingdom Metazoa; phylum Chordata; class Mammalia; order Eulipotyphla; family Soricidae; genus Cryptotis; species Cryptotis parvus. The sequence continues at coordinate 34,194 of JAJIBD010034064.1, forward strand.
CTGCCATGGAGGAGGGCTTGGGGAGGGAAGGGAACCGGGGACATTGGTGGTGGGAGATGGGTGCTGGAACACTGTATGACCAAAACCCAAATATGAACTTTTTAATTGTATATTTTTGTAATTGTATATCTCACAGTGGCAAAATAAAATACTTAAAAGAAAAGAAATACATTAAGCATCTAAGAAGTTACTTAGATGCTTAACTGCCTGAATTCCTAGAGACATTGTATATGCTAGGCAGAAGTTTTGGATTAAGGGCCAATATTACCTCCAGGATTATTGTTGTCAAAGCAATGTTAGGAGAAGGCTTTGAAGGGATTTGGGATGTTTAGAACAATCTGTCTTCATTGATGACAAGTGTGGAGTTAGGTCATCCTGAGTTCAAGAAATCTTGGAAGATCTTCCTGAAAATCTGTTACAGGTGCAGGGCAGACTAAAACTGGGGGACTGGCCAGCAGCAGAGTTCTTAAATTCATTACAAAGTGACCACACTCTTCAAGGAATACAAGCTAGAATTCTTGGGGGGGAATTATTTAATTCAGCAATACACCAACACTGATCTGTTTCTGGTTGTTGGGAAGAGCGGACACCTTGAGTGAAGACACCTTGAGTGTAGAGATTCTGAGCAGGAACCCAAAGGCAACTGCAAACCATGAATAAGAAAAAGGCTCTCATGAGCATTACTTAAATAGAAACTTTTGAATCACAACGTGTTAATCTGAGTCATTTGCTACTCTTTTCATTGTCCTGTAAATGGCATTTAATCACTGTGGTCTAAACTAGGCTTTTGAATTCTGTCTTCCCCTCTTAGCAGCCTTCCTCTTTATCACCCATAAGAAGAACACGAGTTTCCCAGCACTGATTTTAAAGATCACTTCAGACAAAGGGCTGGGTGGGGCGTTTTGAGGATGCAGGAGAGTCACTAGAAGTGACTCTTACCCCTATCAGTGTTGCAAGATGGCCCCATAAATCTGATGACCCTCACCTTTCCTCTTCTTAAACCCTTCTGAATTTCTGATTTACAAAAAACTTGGAAGTTCAGACAAACAAACAAAATGTAACAGAATTTCTGACCTTTCAATGCCACCAAAGCACTGTTGATGCATCATCACATATTATATTTTTAGAGACTTGCAAGTGTTAGTTATATTTGGGCTGGCTCATATTCAGGTCATCTAGTCCCCATACACACATCGACTCCCTCTTTTTTTTTTTTTTGCTTCCTAAATAGTGCTCAGGGAGGCCTAGGTCCAGCAATGCTGACCCCCTCCCATACCCAGTGACACCTGTCTGTGTTGGGGAACGTCGTCCGGGGATCCACCTCAGGGGCTAGTTCATTTAGGTACACTACAGACTCTGGTACCTCTCCCTGGCCCTCTTCCTGGGGTTTAAAAGATTTTCTGAGTCTCCAGCATATTAATGGGAAATTTGTAATCACCTAAATTCGCACAACTGATGCTACTATTTCATCCTGTGCTTTTTGATCTCCTAAATTCTGCCTTTGGACCTCAACTGTAAACCTAAATTTCAATATATAGGAAATTAAAACTACATGTCAGCACTCTTGAAAATTCATTTCGTCTCACTACCTGGTCCTTATTTTGTGTGTCCTCTATTTCAATTCCATGCTACCTTATGTAATCTCAAATCTTCAGGTTCACAGATGAATTCTTAATCACGAGGGTATGACCCCTCTTATATATAATTGCCACATATGCAGCAAATACTTTTGGAGATATCCCTCTCAAAAACCATTCTAAACTTCCTTATCCCTTCCTGGGAGTTTCATATTCCACTTGGCATATTCAGTTTTTCATTGCACCTGGAAGACTGTGGGCAGATTGGCCAAAATGAAAAGATGGTGTCAGTAAGAGCCACACATGCCAGGCTCTGCTTTCAGGGATCTCTCCTGGCAGGTTGAGGGGAGTGTGTATGCCGGGAGAGGGGACCACTTGGGGTGCTGGGGATTGAACTAGGGTCGACTGCATGCAAGGCAAATACCCTGCCATTGAACTTTCGCTCCAGTCCCAGAATTCTCTTTGTGTCCAGGTATTCCATGATGGCTCAATATGGTCAGTCTCCAAAATCTGTTGCTGCTTTTGTGAATGAAGTACATATTTCTTTATATATCTCAGAATCAGAAGGATCCCAAAAGCAACCAATAGAAATGAAGATCGGAGTTCTAAAGGTAGGTTTTATTGGAAGAATGACCAGACAAAATAGGGAAACCAATACGGTAAAGGGGCAGTACAATGGGCATGTGTGAAAGAGCAAAGCCCCATGAAAACAAAAGACTTCAATTGACAAATAAATCGGGGATGGCAGCGGATTACTCTGAAAATAACTGCACAAAACTGCTCTGGCGAGGTCTTCATTGTTTCCTCTGCACCCAGCACAGTGCTCTGACCTCAGAAACTGCCAACGCACATCTGTGTGTAACCACCATTAACGCGGGCCAATACACCATAACGTGGTGTATTGCTGTTTCGGTAGACCATAGAATTCTGTCACCCAGTCACTTCCATGCCCTGTTGGACCCCATCTCTGGCCCAATCTCTAGATTTTGAAGGAACAGGCCTTAAATACAAATATAGGGCACCGCCTTGCAGCCCGGTTCAATAGGGCCCACCCCTAGGCAAAAGGTGAAGAAAAAACTCTCCTCTGGGTGCAGATAACTAAACTGGCCACTGGCTAACCCTGGCCCACGCTAGGCCACCCCGCTGGCGAGTAGCTCACGTCCTTGTGCTACCCCGCACCAGCCCAACTTCTCTCCCCTTCTGGCTGAGTCTACGCAAGCGGGAGTCCAGGCGGGGTGGCTCGGACGCTGTCTTGAGCGGTCTTCGGTGGGCAGTGGCCCGTTCCCTACTCCTCGGTCGGTGTCGCCCGCACCTGCCCGCTCGGCCTCAGCACCTGGGCGGAGACGCAGAGGTCGAAGCACATGTCTGTGCGCCGCCTCGGAAAAAGCTCCGGGAACCCGCGTGCTGGAGCCCCGGGGAGGTTTTCTCTAGCTCCAAACTCCAGGACCGCTTCCCGGTGCACGCCCCGCCACCAGGAGGGGCGCCAGGACGGTGGCGACTAGCTGGGCTGCGGCGCTTGGGAGCCCGGGCGAGGCGCGGGCCGAGGAAGGCGGGAAGCGGAGTGGGGGGCGCCGGAGCACGCCCGCCACGGTACTGGCCCGCGCGGGATCCGCCGCCTGGGGCTGCAGCTGCGGCGGGCAGAGGGGCCAGAGGAGGGTGGACCAGCGCGTGGGGGAGGGAGGAGGAGCACCGAGAGGCCGTGCGTGGCAGCACGAGGGGGTGCACGGCGCCCCCCGCCCCCGCCCTCCTTCCGGGAGCGACGATGCAGACTCTGAAACTGGCGCTGCTGGGCTGAAGGCGGAGGCAGCGGAGTTGCAGCGCGCGCCGCTCCGTGAGTGTCTCCCCGGCGCCGAGAGGCGGGGGCAGGCGGAGGACGAGCCCGAGCGGGAGGAGCAGGAGCCCGAGCAGGAGCCGGAGGAGGAGGAGGGGGAGAATGCCCGGAGCCTCGGCCGCTGCCGCCGCCGCGATGCTCCCGGCCCAGGAGGCTGCCAAGCTCTACCACACCAACTATGTGCGGAACTCACGGGCCATCGGCGTGCTGTGGGCCATCTTCACCATCTGCTTTGCCATCGTCAACGTGGTGTGCTTCATCCAGCCCTACTGGATTGGCGACGGCGTGGACACTCCGCAAGCCGGCTATTTCGGGCTCTTCCACTACTGCATAGGCAACGGCTTCTCCCGGGAGCTGACCTGCAGGGGTAGCTTCACGGACTCTCCACGCTGCCCTCCCGGGCGCCTTCAAAGCCGCCTCCTTCTTCATCGGCCTCTCCATGATGCTCATCATCGCCTGCATCGTCTGCTTCACCCTCTTCTTCTTCTGCAACACGGCCACCGTGTACAAGATCTGTGCCTGGATGCAGCTCACCTCCGGTGAGTACGCGCTCACCTCCAACGAGGCGCCGGGCTGCGCTGGAGTGGGGACCCCCGGGCGCCCGAGCCTGGGAGGGTCTGGAGTGGGAGGGACTCGGGCCAAGCACGCCGCGGGGTGCCGAGTAACTTCATCCTCCTCGGGCCGGGAGGGGGCGAGTGTGTGTGTGTGTGTGTGTGTGTGTGTGTGTGCGCGTTTGGGGGGCGGGAGCCCTGGAAGACCTGGAACCCCCGGGGTTCCCCAGTACTGGCACGTGCGCATCATGCCGAGGTTTTCCAGAGCCTCCCCAGTATCTATGTCGAGACCCAGAGGGGCGCGCTGGAGCTTGGGCGGTTTCTGTGCCGAGACCCGGAGGGGTGTGCTTGTGCGTGCCTCTGTGTGTGTGTGTGTGTGTGTGTGTTTGTGTGTGGACTTTTACTAAGAGTCATAAATTGGTTTTGGCATGGCGGTTGTGGCTCGAGTCTGTCTCTGGGATCATTTTTGACCCTGCAGCTGTCAGGTTTTGTGCGTGTGTGTATGTGTGTGTGTGTGTGCGTGTGTGTGTGTGTGTGTGCGCGCTGTTTCTATCCTGACACCTATAACGTTTTATCCCCCTTCTGGAAGTGAGTAAGTCTTAATTGTATCTTGGGCTTCATTCACCCTTTTAAGGAAAAAAAAATGTATCTGGGAAGGCTCCTTAGCAATTGCCCACTGTCAAGTCTTCAAACGAGCTTTCTTGCCCAGAGCAAAGGTCCGTCTATTCTGTCTTTCTACAGAGAGAGGTCTCGAGGGAAGCAAGATGTCAAGGTCTCATTTTGGCAGAGCAGGAAAAGCCAAACTACTTTAGCATTGTATGATCACTCTTCTCCTGTGTCTATGCTCTCACGGTTGCTAAATACCAAAGTACCCCACCCCCAGCCTTCAAAGTTTTAACTCGGAAGGATGGATTCTGCAGAGTCCTGAGGCACAAACGCCTCCTTTCTCTGGCTCCTGTGTTGCCGCTCCTCTCTGCCAGCCTCCTTAGATATCCTCCCCACCATATTTCATCTCCAACCCTCCCGTTCCAACATAGTTGGCAGTGGTCTGATTGCATGGGTCTTTGAGTGGGGCTTAAGTCTCAGGCAGCCAACGTTTTTCATGTATGTTTGGTTTTTCATTGCCCTAAGATGTATTCGTCAAGATTTTCTAATTAGTCCTTTGCTAGGGCAGCTTTTCTGAAGGGTAGGGATTTGATCTCGGTTCACCAGCTTGCTGCAGGATGATTAATTCCTCAAAGGTTCTGCACAAGTGTCAAGGCTCACGACTGTATATTGCTAGCTGGGTGAAGGAGAAGTTGTGGGAGTCGACTTGCATGGAAGGATGTGCTTTGTGGTCTACTTTGATTTACCTTACGCTGTGAACATGGCGTGTAAAAGCAAGAAGTAGCATCAGTGGAGAATAACCCCCACATAGTCTCCTGAAATGTGAGCGTTCTCAGCTTTTTTATTTTATTCACCTCCCCTCCCAGTACTTAAAACAAGCACCTCTCTGTGTCTTTATGCATAATGTTCACTGTCGTATGCATTTCAAGAGACATTAACTTCGAGATTTGAAATAAATTCATGATTCTAGTTGTTCTTGACACCTGGCTGTGGTTTGACTTTGAAGATGGTAGGGCATGGAGGATGCAGATGTTTCAGAAAAAAAAAGAATTGACCCTGCATAGCTAATTTTAATTTTTCTAAGTGAAATGACCTATTTAGACTGGTGATTCAAATTAGATTGTTTTTCAAAGGTCATAAAGTAATTTGCAGGTGATTTCTCAAATTCTCACTATGCTGAAATATTTTGCTCTTATGAAATTTTATGCTCGACTTTGATATTTTCTTTTTTAAGAGAAAGAAAATAGATTATCTTTGGAAATAATTAACTTTGAATTTAATAAAACTGAAATTATTATGCTTTTTGTTTCCTCTTCCTGGGATAGAGTACACAAAACTAATTATGTGAGTGAAAAATGTGACATTTTATGAAATTTGACATACATATGCATCCTGTTTCTCATATGTCAGTGTAAAACCTGATGATAGCCTTGTTAGTAAAAAATATAGGGAATTTACTTCTTATCTTTTTTTGCGCCCCCACATCCTTAATTTGTAGGCACACTTTAAAACCACTATTTGTAATACGTTTGGTGTCTTATTCTATATAAGTCATGAAAGAACAGTTTTATTTATTAATAAAATATATTAAAGAATGAATTATGATGGGACAATTTAGAATCAAAGTTAGTTTTATCTACAGCTATTTTAAGAAAAGGAATGAAAAGGTATTTCTGAAGAATGTCACATTAATGTAGTTTTCAGTTAAAATCTCATGACAGTAGTAAGGAATTTAATACAGTATTTTGTTACTTGTAAAGCTAATAATATCTAACTATTAGACTATTGCTTTTTAATATTCAGACTCCTAATACTTTATAATTTAAGTATATATAGGCTAATCTCAAGTGTAATTTGGTGTGAACAAAAAGCACTTAATGTGTGATTTGCTTACTCGAGATTGCTTAATGCACAGTGGAAATAGATTATTAACTTATGTATTTAATCACCTGTATAAGTTTAATGTAATACCGTTATAAATTAGAGCTGGTTAAACTATAAAACCTCATATGAAATGATAACATTAGGATGATGAAGAAGAAGACACACTTTTTGGCAGTATCACAACAAGAAGTTTTTTTTTATGATTCTCAACAATGAACTAGAAAAAGCAGTTAATTTATTGGACCTGAAAATGATGTTGCTCTTCTATCTAGATTAATGGTGCTCTTATGAACACCTGCCTTCTCTTGCCTACCTCAAATGGTTATTAACCTCAATATAGAGAAACGACAGAATTAGGAACTAATATGTTATACTCCTTCCAGATATAATCCTGTACTTGTGAATAATGCTGCATATAAACACTGAAGATATGAAAGTAATATGTAATATAAATAATAACAATAACAGATACAAGATCTATAGAATAACAATTTCTTATTTCTGTAGAATTCAGAAGAAAGACTTTCTTCTGTGATTTCTCTAACACTGAGAAGGAGGTAGAATTGTAATTAGTCAGGCAGGTTAATAAAGTTCGAATTTAAAACATTAAGATGTGGGCAGGAGTGATAGTACAGCAGGTAGATTATTTGCCTTGCACATGGCTAACCCAGCACCTCTGGAGTTCCCAAGCACCTCCTCATGCCCTGTAGAAGATAGGGGAGATATTAAGATGAAGAGGAAAATTTGCTCTGGAAATTTTCTGCTTTCATGTTTTTGTCCTTTAAATCACTATTTTAGTCTGTTTTTAGGTCCTCTAATAGTAAAGCCTCTACAGGTATGTTTTTGTTTATTTTACTAAGTTTTGTGTGGAATTTCCAGAAGCTTAGTGTTAACCATTATAGGAGAAAGAAGCATTACCTTTATTTATTATTATTATTATTATTATTATTATTATTATTATTATTATTATTATTATTATTATTGCTTTTTTGGGTCACACCCGCAAAGCTCAGGGTTTCTCCTGGCTCTGCACTCAGGAATTACTCCTGGCGGTGCTCGGAGGACCATATGGGATGCTGGGGGATCAAACCCTGGCCGGCATGGGCCGGCCACATGCAAGGCAAATGCCCTACCCGCTGGGCTATCACTCCGGCCCCAGCCTTGCCTTTAAAAAGAGGAGATAGCTGACGTGGAAGTACTTGCTTCCATCTGTGAAGAGCACATGTTCTCCATAGGTCTTTCTGATTTTGGACAAGATGGGAGAAAGGGCTGCATTTTCCAGGTCGCTTACCACTTGCTCAAATAACTACGAATAAGAAACTCCATCAAGGGTTTGGAGGAATTGTAGTCATAGTAGGTAGGACATTTGCCTTGCATGCAACTATAGGTTACATTCCCAGCACCACATAAGGTTTTCTGAGCCAATCGGGATTAAGTTCTGAGCCTGGTGTGTCCCCAAAACATAGCTAAACAAAACAGCCACCAAAATGGCAAGCCCCTTGGCCAAGGTTAAGGGTAAGTCAGTTTCCATGACAATCCAGCTTTAGTTTTCCCCAAATTTTGGCCAGGGGTGCTTCAGAGTCTACTCTTGCTTGGTGCCCAGAAGGCCCTGCGATTTTGGGGATTGAATCCAGGCCTCCTGAATGCAGAGCATGTGCATGAGCCCTTTGAGCTATCTCCTCCACTCCTCCTGATCATCTTAGGCAAATTGTCTTTTTGAATTTTATAACTGTCATTGAGGTGAGATGAGAATCCCCAGAGGAAATCACAGCATTTCTTAGCCTGCCAAAAGAGACTTTTGCAATGTTATTCTTTCCTCTCACTTTTTCCTTGTGCTCCTTTCTTACGTATTCTATCAGTGTTTGCAGTTACAAAATGTGTTTTCATGTTTAAGACCTGTCTTCTCTGGCACCTTGAAGAATCTGAAAAGCAATGTCTGCTCTTCGTTATATAGTATAGATAGAGGTCAAGATCATGGACACCATTGTAAAAAAGGTTTGAAAGCAGATTCTGACCTGGGGAATTGCTCTGTGTATTTCACTTGCTTATTGGCAAGTGGCCTTGTAATTGTATTTACCACAGGAGATTGGTGTAAGGACTAAATGAGCTTGTGTGTGTACTGAGAACAGAACCCAGTTCAATGTAAACAAGCACTCAGTGAGTGTTTGGTATGGTTATTTTAATGACAAGAGCCATGACTTGACAGCCTTGTGCCTGAAGAGTTGATTCCCCAATGGAAGGTTTTCTGATGCATGGGTAATGAATTTTATTTCAACACTGGGTTATAATCAGTTATAGCTTAGAGTTCAGCCAACTTCCCTTCATATTTAATTTCTCACTTAAAGAACACAGATTACTCCGAATGAAAGGCTTGCTTTTGGGAAGAGTGGGATAGATTCCCTTTAGGAGCTTTCAGGAATCAAGAGAGTACGTGCCTTCTGAGCATTCCTTTTCTATTTTCACTCTTATTTGTTCATCAGCCCAAACCAAACAGTGTTCTTAGACTCCTCAGGATTCTGTGTCTTCAGGGCTCTGACAGGGCTTCTCAGAAGAAAGGGGGCAAGCTTGAGATTTATTCACCTCTAGTCTTGATACTCAAGATTAGGGCCTTTTGGCAAAACTGAGCATATGATGGGGCTAGAGTGATAGCACAGCAGGTAGGGCGTTTGCCTTGCATGCGGCTGACCTGGAGTTCAATCCCGGGTACCACAAATGGTCCCCTGAGCACCACCAGGAGTAATTCCTGAGTGCAGAGCAAGAAATAACCCCTGAGCATCGCTGGGAGTGTGACCCAAAAAAGCAAATAAATAAATAAAAACCAAAACTGATTCATAACTGATCAAAACTGAGTATATGAGAAAGCCTTGAAAAGCTACAAAACGGTCCTAACTTCAGCGTTATGAAAGAGTCCTAAAGAGGGGCTTTTCTCCTGCATGAGAGTCTTAAACACTCTTTAGATGCAGAGGGAAGAGTGTATATCCTTGCAGAACAGTTTTTACTGTCAAACATATTCTGCTTATCAGAACTTTCTATTTATGCAGCCAAACTTGAAAGAAGTGATTTAAAATGAGAATTTAGAAATGGAATTTCCCCCTTTTATGACAAGGAATGTGACAATTGAAGAGATGTTGGAAAATATATTAATGTGAATGTCAAAACAAATTATTTTTATAACAGGGAGATTTTAAGTGAGTAGTTGTGAAAAATAACAGGCCCATATAACCCATTCAGATCATTGTTGGATAGGTTTTTTCTGATTCTTGGTGCAAGGTGCACATTGCACAGTTTTCTCATCGTTAAAAATGTTAACAAGATGCTGTATACTTAGATAAATAATAAATGCGTGCATGCATATGTGTATACATAACCAGAATGTGGTATCAGATGCTTACAGTGAAAACGTGTGTTTAGTAATTGATCCTTTTTATTTTGTATGATCTAATAAAGAGAATGATCTAGTAAAAGAGACTCCAAACGGGCAGGCCTTTATATTTTATTTTATGTGTATATGTGTTAGGTATCTTTCACAGTGAGCAAAACTCTAAATAAACATAACAAACAGTCGCGTGTTGCTATAGTGGCTATGTGTGGCTCAGTGCACTTCTGTGTGTGGTGTGAGGAGATAAACTGTGGGAAGAGGAAGAGAGAACTTTCGGTCACATTGGCATGAAGCAAAGAAGGCTCAAGAATTTTAATTTGTGGGCTTAGTAGCATGACAACTGGGAGAGTTTTAAGTATAATTTTTATAATATATTTGAACATTGGGGTCAGCGTTAGCTTTAATTAAAGTGACTTTTCTTCATAATGAGTCACTGGAATTCTTATCTGATAGTAGAAGCTGACCTTCCTTCACTCTTAATACAACATGAAGAAAAGACAGAAAGTAAGGCTGGTTCATATAGCAAATAGTAGGTATGTTATTTGATGACTTAAGTATAAAGCTGTATAAAGACATCATTTGGACATTAAGAAAAAAAAAAAAGAGGGTTTTTTCACAGCATCTTAAATATTCATATAACATCATGTAGCTTTTGAATTATAATTATCGTTCTATTACGTTCTATTGTGAATTATAACTACAGTGGTACTGAGGGACCCAGGATCACTCCTGGTGATATGGTCTGATTGTTCATTAGGCTTTTAATGTAACTCTAGTTGGACCCAGCATTTCTGGGGCCTCCAGGGTCACCCCATACTCAAGAGATCATGAAGTGGCAGGGATCAAACCTGGGGCTCTTGTGCTTTGGGCATGTGCTCGGCCCTGTGAGCCATCTCTGAGTTCTACTATTGTTTAAGTTGTCCTTATTAGTAACCTTGAGAATATTCATCATCTCTTAAGTTAAATAAGACAGAAAAATGAGTCCCTTACAAATGAATGTACTACCAATATACAGACATAAACCATGTCAAATATTGGGCAGAATGAACGAGGAAAGCAAACCTTCCCACTGTATGGTTGCTGGTGTGAAATCCTCAGAATCGATTTTACATGTCTGGTTTCTGTTATCTTTCTCAGCCTAAAGTGAGGTTTGTAACTGGGAGAAATGGTCTATATGAAATTTAAAGGAGAAAAGATCCTAAATGGTAACTAGGTGACATCAGTCTACTCACATGAAATTGTGAGATTATCACTTATCAATGAACTGACTCTTAGAAAAGCTGTTAAAGGTAGTGAAATGAATGATAATAGTGTAGATTAGAAAATACTTGTGTTGTAGATTAGCTCAGAAGCAGACATGCAGAATGTAAAAAATCAAGAGAATTCTATTTGTCACCCTTTAGAAAACAGTGGCAGATAGAAACTTGAAGAGAACTCACCTTAGAATGACTACTTAATGGATCATTAGCCAGTTACTTAGATGTCTCGACTCTATGTGGAAATTAATATAGTAGAAGTGTTCTGCCTGGCCCGTTCTTGGTTTTTTTATTGATCACCAAAACTAAGATTGCAAAAAAATGGTGGGGAATGTATATACTTATTGACAGAAGCCTCAGTATTTGAAAAACAAGCAAATAAATCCAATTGTGAGGAATGACAGGGGCATAGAAGAGAGACCCCAAAAGCAAATGATGTATGAATAAGAAATACATAGAGATTGCAAGCCATAGTGTGCAAGAGGAGATAGGGATAGAGAGAGAGAGAGAGAGAGAGAGAGAGGGAGAGAGAGAAAAAAAGCAAAGTGCCTGCCATAGAGGCAGGATGGAAGAGGGGGAAGGGAACCTGGGGACATTGGTGGTGGGAAATGTGCACTGGTGGAGGAATGGGTGCTGGAACACTGTATGACTGAAACCAATCATGAACAGTTTTATCTCATGGTGATATAATAAAATTGAAATATAAAAAAGAAATACATAAAGAAATTCAATGTTAAATAACCTGTGGAATTTAATAATATTAAAGGTTGAATATGTTTCACCATTCTCTTCAAAATTGTTGACACAGCACAAGCAGAGAACTGAACTAAATTACAGTGCAGAATTGTGTGCCTATCAATGAAACAAAAACTGAACCTGGCACACAAGAAACACATAGTAGATGTTAGTTATGGCGCAGTTATCATTGCTGTTGTTGCTGCTACTACTACTATTACAACTATTACTACTGCTACTGAGAACTGGGTTAGAGGAGTGGTTTATACTTGGAAAATTTAGTAGACCAAAATACATACTACACAACTTAAAGAAGGACAATATTATAAATGATATATTGGAATCTTCCCTGTTCTATCAAAAGAGAAAATGTCTATTCAAGCGTTTTATAAACTACACACTGTTATATATAAAACTATTGTGACTTCTATAGTTGGTTTTTGTATATTATGAACCAAACACCATACTCAGTTAATAGTTAAATTTTCTGAAAACATGCCTTATTTTATTTTTATAATGCCTTCCATTTTATTTTTATATTGATTCAAGTGATGAAAATATTTTTTGGAGATAATTTTGAACTATTTAATAATAGTAGTGGAATGTCTTAAAAACTTAAGCCATGCTTTGAAGATAAGACAAACAAGATAATCTTGTGATTGTGTCAACTCATAAGCATTTGGGCATTCTTATTCAGTTCTTCTAGAATGAAACAAATAATGTCTGATATGATTTTGAAGTATTTCCTGTTTACAGCTATCAAAAATAAAATGGAATGTTTGCAGTCTTGAATAAAATATCAGAAACATATCAGTAGTGATATTTTTCTAAATTAGATGTAGCTATAACAAGTTGAAAATCAATTTTTTGAAATTTTTCTTTGCGAGCAAAAGAAAGTAAGAAAGTAATGATTATCAGATTTATGTACAGGTGAAGATACGGCTCATTGTTTTTCATAAATATGTTAATTCTTTGTATTTCTTTAGCTTTTTCTAAAGAAGATTAAAAAATAAAGTCTAGCGCTTCTTATTCATATTGTCATTTCATGTTCATTTAGAAAATGAGTATGTCACTAACTACATCTAAGACAGTGACCCAAACTACTGGATAATGAACAAATGAAATTCTTTGTTGAGCATTTAAACAAGACCCCTTTTGTGGTGGGTATCCAGAACTGATTTGACAGGGAGCTGATTAAATAAGCCTCCTCGGTTAGACTAGGTGTCTAGAGACTCCAGTGAAGAGAAGCTGGTGAGCGCTGCTGGGCCGAGTCGGGGCACCCTGTAGGTCATACGAATCCCCTTTGCTTTCGAATCATTAGTTTGTTGGAAAGCACTCTCCAGCAAGATGAACTAGAATGGTGAAATGGGTCAGGATCCACCCAACCAACCCACGTTCACTTTACCGAAGACCCTCCATCTAAAATGGGCTCTAGAGGGAGCTCCAGCCCTGTTCTCTTGTGTTTCTCAGAACTTCGAATTTTATAGGGTCAGTAGGGTGTCATTCTGGACCCCAGAACATGCCCAGTTTCTTCTAAGACTGTATTTAAGGAACAGAGGGCTGGAAGGTTGAAAATGAGTAAGAAAAAAGGCTTTATCCTGGATGCATGCAGTAGAAAATAAAGCTTCATTTGCAAAGAGAAAGCTAATTTCTCTGTTGCTTCTTGCTTTGATACACAGTATTTACCATTATTCTCTATAATTTATTTGACTCCTAATGTTAACTGTATGACTTTTCCTTAGCTCACTCATAATATTTTTTTCTAGTTAAGGCACCTATGATTTCCATTGTTATTCACAGTTGAGTTTCAGGCAAGAATTTCCAACACCTAGTTACTAGTGTTGACTTCCATCAGTAACCTGCTTTTCCATCTCAGCCTCCAGCCTGTCTCCTTGTCAGGCACTCATAGCTCAGTGGGAAGGGCACTTGCCTTGCATGCAGCCAACCCGGGTTTGATCCCGGCATCCCATATGTTGTCTTGAGCACCACCAGGAGTAATTCCTGAGTGCAGAGCCAGGAGTAATCCCTGAGCATTGCCTGGTGTGACCCAAAAAAGAAAAAAAAAAAGCACATGTATAAGTTTTGTTATTGGGCTTTGATTTTCCTGCATTCAATTTCATTGGTTCTATGTTTCAGACATATAGTTACATACCTTAATCCCTTATACACCCTAATACACCAGTGTTTCTGAAACCCATGCCCTCTGCTCCTGTTACTCTCTATCTCTTCTTTCTTTCCCTCTGCCAGTTTTCTTCCTTTTTCTATCCTTATTTCTATATTCCAGGTTCCAGTTTATCTAGGTATTGCCCACTTTGATGCTTTCTTTCCTTTACCCTAGTACTCTAGTAGCCTACTTTTATTTTTTTTTTTTTTAGAGTACATGCTGACAAACTCTTTTCCCCATTAGAATTATTATGTCTTAGCTTGGAGATAAACAGGACAACCCTGGAAATTAGCATGTCACCAGAGACCTCAGTGGGGGATTCAGAAGAAGTTGACTCACACCTGTGCTGGAATCTAAACTGCTGCTTGATCTTTCAGGTTCTGAACTGTGAGTTAATGCTGTTTCTGCACCAGTCTAAGCACATTTTGAAAATTAAAAAAAAATGGTGGCGATAGAAATTCCATTTGTTGTGAAACTTTAGGGACTATTTAGAACTTTAATATTTGCATTAACTCTCAACATAAGTAAGAAAATAATGCTTCACATCATCAGAATGAAAAATTGGGTATCTAATTTTATTATTGGCTCCTGTCTGCATGTCTCAGTCTCTAAACATAATAAAGAGGAAAGAATAAAGGTCTGTTGCTTCAAACATAATGTTCTCTCCTGGAAATTCCATATGGAATTTTGGTAGTAAACTTCATGAGGTAGATATAATCATCTGGGGGTTTGGTCAAAACCTGTTGGGGCTTATGGGCCTCCAGAGCTACATCCAGTGAAGCTTACAGGAATGTGTGATGCCTGGATCTAAGCACGGTTGACTGTATGCAAGGTGATCACTTAAATCCTTATACTGTCTCTGCCCCTATTGATATTTTTAAAGATGCATGTCTCTGAAACTTTAATATAGTGTTATATTACAGTGCTACTTGAATGAAAACGAAAGGACCTGAACTCAATCTGATTTCTGTTTTATCTCTTTGGGAACCTGAAACGCAGATGTTCTTCAGAGGAAATGTTTGAAAAAGCACACTTCTTTTCACAGCTTTAAGCCACCCAGCCCCTCATGTTACACTAAAAAAAAACACAAACAAAAAACCAAAAAAAACCCTTCTAATCCTCACAATAATTTCTTCTCATTAGCTCCAAGACCCTTTGTGGCCTCACAGACTGCTGAAATATCTATGCTTTAAAAAAGTCAAACAGAAAATCTTGAGTATATCACACTAGCATTGACATGGCACAGCCTACAGTTTGGGGGTTAAATTTAATGCACATATAACAAAGATGTAAAATTCTGGTGATTATTATTATTATTTTACAAATGGTTTGTAGAAACCAGCCTAACGATTGTGAGAGATTTGTCAATAAATAGTAAAGTTGTAATCATGACACATTTATTCTGGAACTAGAATGTATCTCACATAAGCATTTTATTCTTCCTCTTCAACTTGCATGCTGACATGAAGAGGTCAGTTGAAATTTATTCTCAAATGTGTTAAAGTTTTATCTTAAGCTTATTGTAAAAACATGATTTATATGGAAACAAGCTTGAACTTGTACAGTGAAAGAGAAGGTGATATAAATTTATATTGTAGTGACAATGTCATTTAGCCTAGCCAACATTCTGTTTTTGGTTAGCATTTGCCAAAGGAATCATTATTTCCGATGTTCTCATGTCTAGTACACAGAAAACATTAATAAATATTGGGCACAAGTGTCATCATTGTTATTATCGTGTTACTGTTATTATTTCCACATCAAAGGAAGAACACACAAGTTTAAATGACCTCATGGTTGCTATTCAATACAAATCCCATGTGATCTCAATATGTTTGTCTTTTTTAATCTAAAAAAGAAATTCTGTGATGTTGCACAATGTGTTATTATTTTATTAAGAATATTTTAATTTTACTTCTTTTGGGCCTCCCAAGCAGTGCTCAGGGAAGTCTGGGGCTGGCTGTTCAGTGTGAGAGCCCAAGAAAGCAATGCTTGTGGTGACTGGAATTACTCAGACTGTTCTGACCGTGCTCGGGATCATGCAAAGGATGGGATCAAATCAGGATCAACTGCATGCAAGGCATGCACCTTAACTGCTATACTGTCTCCCTGGCCTTGGGGTTCCATTTTTATTGGATGTGTTTAGTCCTTTTCTCTCTAGACCTTTATGGAAATTTGACAGTAGTGAAAAGAAGAACAGAGCACTCACTTCCCTTCTGGGAGGGTGCTGCCCTTTTAACCTTCAAGCTTTTGAGTTATAGATTGAAAAGCTGTAGGATGATATTATTAGGGAAATGTTGTAGCTAGCAGTTGTAGCTCCTTGTGTCCTTACTGAAGGCTTCTCAGGGACTGCTGCCATGACTGTTTTACTCATTATTGAGTATTTGGGGGAAGTCTCACTTGCCTTCCATTGCACTAAACTAAAGCCACAATGCAGAGCTCTATCCCAGGAACTGTTTACCACAATTTCTCAGCTCTGGAGAAGGAGTGATTTTCCTGCAGTGAATACTACTGGAAATCTTATGACTTAAGTTTTACTTAAGAAAACAGGTCCTACTTTTGCTTCTAGTTTAAAAGATGATAAACCATGAACCAAACATCATGATATGTTTTGGTATCTTGTGTTTATGAATATGGAATGTATATTATAAATGACTCACCTTGACCAAAGGATTGGCATTGAAAAAGAAATGCTTATATAAATTAGTATGTGAATCCTATGGCCAGTATCTTTTAACTTTATGCAAGAATAAAAACATTCTGAACCAAGGAAGCATCACTTATTTGAATATAGTTCTTCTGCTTAAACATAAGTCCATTTGCCTGTGACTTTCTCAACCTCCAAGATAATTGCGTTAAAATCTGAGTCAAGGAAGGTGAGAATTTCTAGAGGGTAAAAAGAAAAAGACAAAAAGCTACAGAAAAGCATAGTTCAAGGAACTAAACAGATGGGACTGACATGTGACAGCCGCAGCAGTGAGCTCAAGTTTTTCCTACTATCCTGGCTCCATTTACAGACACTTATGTAATAGCTGCAAGAGGCACATTGATCAGTTAATGTCTATTCAGGAAACTAAATAAGCTTTTTAATATTTCTTTCTCCTCCCCTCCTCTTCAATCCCTTCTCCAAATTTGGCTTGATGTTCAAATTTTGGGGACGGGAAGTTTGCAAATGAGAAAAAATCAACATCGGCATAGGGAAAGAACATTTTATTTGGAGGCTAACAAAAGATAATACATGATAATAAGATAATTCCAGCCTTTTTCAAAACCTAGTAACATCCGATTGATGCTTCCCATGGCACTAATAAAGTAGTACAATATATGCCTCATAGTCAATTTTATTATAATTTTAAAAAATCTTTTCACTTGTGAATGTTAAAATCACTGAAGTTAAATCCTCATAAATATGAAAGATGTGTTGAAGCTTAGGTGCAGTTGTAGATACTAAAAGCTGAGAGAAAGTTCTAGGAAATAAATCATTCTCTATGATCAACTGGAGACGTACAAAGGAACCCTTTCATAATAATGCTCAGCTACATTGTTCACAAAGTTTCTTTAATATGTTCTGTTGCTTTTGATTTTGAAGTAAGTTTGTGATGTCTGGCTGCTAGAGTAACTGCTGTTTTATTAACGAGTACCATTTATAGTGAACTAAAATTGTCAGCTGTTGACATGTTAGTCTAGATTTCTCCTATACTTTCTCTATTTTCTGGTATAATGTGTTTGCTAAACTCTTTTGAAAATGCCTATATGTTCCTATGTTTGTTAGATTAAAATTTCTGTTATATGTAAGTAAAGCTTCAGTGTTATTGCAAATCTACCTTTTGCTCTTAACGGTGCTATTTCCTGAGAGTTCCATGTATGAGATATTATTCTAGTGCACTATGTATTATTTCGTTAATCATCATAAACTATACCTCCTTATTCTTGGCCTTGTAGTTCTCCTCCTCCCACCATCATTTCTCTGACTAGATAGTGGACATACAAAGAGATTAAGAAAATGTTATGCAGGGTTGTATGACTAAAATTGTGCTCTCTTCTAGCTACATGCAGCTACTTAGGTTTAAAAATGTGAATAAAATAAAAAATTCAGTTTTTCAGTCATACAAGTCATTATGTTCTCTAGGTCTAGATAGCTCTATTAAACACTGGGTGCAGTGTTTAATAGAAGCATTTCTATTATTGTACAAATTTCTGCACTGCACTACTAATGAAGTAGTGGGGAATGTGGTTCCCAAGACCACACTCACCCTTTCCTGTTAATGGAAAGGGTTAACAGGGTTCCCACTGTTAACTCTTTCCATTAAAGTAAATGGACTGGTACTGAGAATTGATGCAAACATGAAGAGTAAGGAATAAAGACTAAAGGTGGAATAGGAGATTCATTCATCCTTCAAGGTTTCTTTTGTAGGATGAATGAGGACATACCCTGCCCTCAGATTCTTGAGAGTAATGGAATCTGGTTCTGGAGACTCTCTTATCTGTGAACCAGAAAGATGTACTGAAGACAAAGTGAGGCAAATAATTGAATATATAATTTATCATACAGAAGATACTCTATGTTCACCTAGATGGATAAAATTAGTTTTAGAAGAAAAGTAAAAAGGAAATGAAACTAAATAATAGTCTAAATTTTACTTCTAGACTCAAAGAACTGTCTTCCAAATTTACTTTATTTTTTTTCCAAATTTATCTTTAAATTATTACTAGTTTGACTAGATAAAGAAAATCCTTAATCTTTGAGTAAATTAAAAAAATTAAGATAACAACTATATTGGTATCCCATTAGGATACTTTAAAATTTCATTTTGCCAGGTATAAGGAAGATTTGAATAATAAGACAATAACTAGGAATTTCTCTGTATCCTCCCTTCCAGATTATGACTCTTCATTCCGTGGTTTATTTATCCCACAAATCCAATTCCAAGTGAGTTACTTCTTTGTTCAAATGAATGAGTAGGTAAAAACTAACTTTCATATCCATATCACAGACATTTAACATATCAAGTACTTCAACATGCATATTTTAGTACAAGTATATGACAAAACTCCATGAAAGTGGGCTGCAGTGATAGTATAGCTGGGAAGGCACAGGCTTTGCACATGTCTGACCTCTGCTTCAATCCCACATATGGTTCCCTGACTACCACTAAGGCATACTTTAGAGCACTGAGATAGGAGTAGCCTCTGATCACTGCCAAATGTGGACCAAAAACCTAGAAAAGAACTCCAAGTCCATAAACATTAGTTAGCTACTCCATGATAATTCCTGGCCCTGTAGTCCCATACTTTGCTTTGTTTAACTGGGTCTTCCTAGCATCATCTTCTATGTCCTGGGTGCCTCACACACAGTTCATGTCTTTGTTGAGGATTGCCTCTCTACAATAATACTTCTAACCTACCCTAAATATTGGTGATCACACATCCTAACCCTGCCTTAAAATCTTGTACAAGGTACTATTACTGTTGAGGCTGGAGAGATAGTCTACCAGGTAAGTTGCTTGCATGCCTTGTACGGCTGACAAAGGTTCTATGCTTGTACTCACTTTGGTCCCCCAAAGCTTGCTAGGAGTGATCCCTGAGTGCAGTCAGAAGTTAACCCTAAATATAGCCAGGTGTGGCTCCAAAACAAAGGGCACTACTGTTCAGATATTGCCTACTTTCCATAGGTATATTATAGTCTCAAAGGCAGGCCTGAAGGTAGAAGACAACAGCTTTTTTTTTCTCCGAGTGCTGCTTTCTCCATCATTTTTTACAGTGTAGTGTAGATTATCTAGCTCCATCTCCATATCTTCAGTCAGTAGCAGTTATGTGTCCAGTGTATGTGGAGGGATCTAGGTAAAACAAGACATATGCTCTTGGCAAATCTTCTGGTAACAGTTGGGGCTCCCTAGCCCCACTTAAAAACAGTCTAGGACAGCTCAAAAGTTGGCAGGTGAGAGGGAGTGAGTCTCCAACAGCACTGGGTAGGTGCCTGATTTCAGTGGGGAGCCTGTGAGGGTGCCGAGAAAGACTATTTTCCCTCTGCAGTAGTTTGGATACCTCACAGAGGTTCCAAAAGGATTGAAAGATGCTCATTTCTGTTTGCAGTGTGTTCGTGAAGAAGCACTGAGAGCTCTGACTTGCTCACGAAATCTGGCATTTTGCTGATTTAATTTTGCAAAATATATGCATCTATAATGCACCATGAATATATACTCCCTACTTCCTGGAGTAGGTGTAAGATATTTGCCAGTTGTTAGTGTTGGAGGAATTCACACTTTAATACTCTGAAACTTCTCAGCAACTGCACTGAACAGGGCAGGACACCTGTGAGTCTTTGATGTGATGCCAGAGGAGACTTAATAAGGACAGTAACATACGAGAGATCACAATTTTCTTAAAACTTGGTATCCTGTCACTGAATCATATTAGTCCTTTATATTTATTTTTCTCCAGGCCTTTATTTGAGTTTGTTCCTGATACAGTAATAAATTATGCATTCATATATAAATAAAGATATTCTGCATAGAAGTACATGCAGAATGAGAGCAATTCCTATAAGATAAAGAATAATCCTTTATAACTACCGAAAATTGGGATTATTGCACCTTATTTCCACCACTGATACACGATTAACCTGCAGTTAAATAAGCTATGAGCATCAGCGCCTAATCGAGCATGAAGGGAAGCGCTTCGTAGGGGCTGCAGAACCTGCATAAACTCCACTTAAAGAACGCCGAGATATTCCAGCACTGTGCTGAGGCACCTTGAATTTTCTTTAACATTCCCTCAAGGTAGATTTTGGTTTTTGCTGATGAAGGTAACTGCAAGTCAGAGATGTGCAACTTGTCTCTTCAGAAACATCTAACCGAGCAAGTAGAAAAACAAGGCTCAAGAACATGCCTCTCCCCTCTTTCAGGATTTTGAAATTTTATATTTATTTCCATGTCTCTCTCTCTGTCGGGGGCCCTGGCCAGCAGCCCCCAACACAAAAGGAGGCAGAACTAGATCTTGCTGGACTTCCATCCCTGCAAAAGGAGAGGGAAGGATTTGGGAGAAACTCTGCCTTGCCGCTGCTGCAGAAAGAAAAAGGGAAGACACCAACGCAGTTGGGGGTGGGATGGGGGGGTGGGAAGGATGGTTATGGAGAGCAGTTCCCCTTTTATTGAGCACAGCCAAAACCATTTATACAGTTCCTGGGTAGAGGGGATACAGAGCACAAGTGCAGCACCTGAAAACTCCTGGCCATAGAGTAACAGCACCTGCAAACTCCTGGGCCGTTGTAGTAGAAGAGCAATTATATATCCCTGTGGTCAGAAGATTAGGAACGTTCTGTACTGATCACGTGGATGTTTTTGGGCTTTATTGCCCCTTAAGAAAGGGCCTACTTCTGGATCCCGCTTTCAGGGCCCCATGGTGGGTAGAGCCAGGCCCTAAGACTAGCTGCTTAGTGCCCAACATCTCTCCTCTTTTAATATCCCTCCTCCCAAGACTATTTTATTACCATTGCCTTCTTCACCTGGAAAATCACTGTATTGAGTCTGATGTGCCCTTCTGTTTGGATGAGTACTTGTAATGCCAACCAAATGGGTAATTTTATGTTCTTAGATTTTAAAGTTCAGTAGATTGAATTTTGCTGCAGATTTCTAACTCCTTTTGTTGCTTCTGGTTTTTCATGTAGCACTAGGTTTTACACAATCCATTATATGACTGTGCTTCTAATCAGTTATTAATTATTGCCTAGTAATTAATACCAAGGGAACGTCCACAAGATTCCATCAGATGATAGAGTCCACTCCACCATGCCCAAGAACTCTGTGGCAAACTTTACTTTCATGTCCGTTGATAAAACTGTGGTATTGGGAAGCTGTTGGACTGTTGGGCATATATATACCAGTTTTGGTCATATTAATGAGTGATCTGTCCACACTGCCTGCTCAGTCCACATACCACCAACAGTAAGGACCAGAGTGTGCCCATATCTTCTCATGCCACCTCCAATTTTCTCATTTCCTGATTTTCTAATTTTAGCCAGTATACATGTATAAATAGATATACTTTATTATTATTTTTTTTTGCTTTTTGGTCGCACCCGGCAATGCTCAGGGTTTCTCCTGGCTCTGCACTCAGGAATTACTCCTGGCGGTGCTCGAGGGGACCATATGGGGATGCCGGGATCGAACCTTGGCGGCACAGGCCGGCCGCGTGCAAGGCAAACGCCCTACTTGCTGGGCTATCACCCCGCCCCAAAATAGATATACTTTAAATTTTATTTCTCTAAATGGTTAGCTTTCTTGGCACATATGTTTTTCATATGCTTATTAGCTGACAATGTTCTAGTAATCTACTGTTTTCTCACTTGCAATGAAGGTCATGGTAAAGATCATACTCATTTCTATCCATTATGACTGGGTATTTCAAATTTTCTTGTAATTATGCTCAAAAAGAGGTGAAATTCCTTTTTCTTTGTTTTTGGTTTGGGTGCCCCACGTGACTGTGCTCAGGGACTATTTCTGGCTTTGTGCTTAGGGGTGATCCCTCTTGAGAGGTGGGGTCACTACGGCAAGAAAGGCAAGTCCTTAACCCTTGTACTAATTTTTCTGAACCCTAACTTTATAGTAAATCTTATGTAACTGAGTAGATGTAAAAACGTTTCCCACGTGTAATGATTAAACCCTTTTAAATGATATTTTATATTTTCTTTAATCCTACAGAGTCTTCACAATTCAGTTCACTAAACAGTGTAAGAAGACTTGGGGACCAAGGATATGACTCAGTGGCAAAGCACATGCCTTGTATACATGACTCTGGCATCACACATGCACACACATGCATACACACAAAGTAAAATCTAAAGTCAGATGCTAATTTTTTAATAGTTGAAGTGAAATATACTAATTTTATATAAGTAAAGTTTTAACAAATATTACATTGGTTGTAAAATTTTGGGTATGCCTGATTATTAGAAAACCCTTCTTGTATTAATCTAATATCTGTTTCTCTCTAATTTGTAAATCATTCATCATTATGTTTTTTCCTGACTCACATGCAATGTATAAACTTGGATTATAATTCTTTTGAGTTTTCCTTATGATACCTTTTCTTCTCGGTTCGCAGTTGTACTTAACAGACAAAGTACATACACTTAATCATACTCGTGCTTGGGTTAATTGCATTCAGATTGTTCACAAATTTCCCAAAGTGGAGCTCTAGAAGCTGTATGTCTTTTAATGTAGTCTGTGGATGGGTTAGTGTCCACATGAATTATCTGACGTTGTCACCAGAGTCACTTGAAAATAAAGTAGCTTGCGGCAATCACATTTGGACTTTGTTAGCAATTGCTTATTGTTTGGTAATTCAGCTCTTACTGTTTTCCAAGTACCTTATTTTCCTATTTAACACATCTATAAATGTGTAAATCAGACATATTTTATTTACAGTTGAGAAAAGGGCATCAAACTTACAAAATTAATTTTTTTCAAATAAAGTTGTTTGTTTCACAGTACTTTCTTTCAGAAAACCTCTTTTCAAAAAAAGAGCCACCCTCAGAATTAACTGTACCATATGTGAAGTATCTGAAGAAACTTCATAGATCTGAAAATTTCATGGTAATGCCTCTTCCCTCCAATGTAATGTAATGCATCTGTTCAGAATTAATTAGTAGAACAGTTTCTGAATTTGTTGTTAATCTGACATAGAATTAGTTAATGTATTTTACTGGAAAGGCATAGCCAGCAATAGTATCATTTTAATAGGGAAGAATATATAGAAAGATTCATTTTTATCTTGATATTATTGATATAGTTCATTACATAGATTACCAAATTAAGAGATAATGAGATGCAATATGGTAAGCATTAATAATAGAGTGTGAAAGATTATGGAACAAATCTGAAGCATCTATAAATGATTGTATTAGGATATAGCTTTTATAACTAAAGGAAACAAGCTATAAAAGGAATAAAAATATGGCTGCTAGCAACTTAAAAAATCACATAGTAGGACTTGGTCACCGCTTAGTCCACGAGAAAAGATGAGATAGAAACAGAATTTAGACTCAATGCCAGAACATAGCAGACAGGGGACGGAGAGATAGTAGGAATTAAGGTGTTTGCCTTGTACAGGGCTGACCTGGATTTTGATCCCCGACACCACATTTAAAAATTTAAAAAAATTAAAAAATTTTTTTCCTTTTTTGAAATTTTATTTAGCTCTAATGGATATGGGGATCATCTGTTTAGTAATGAGTCCGTGCTGGGGTCAGGTAAAGAATGAAGAAAAGAAACTCCCACCTTTGACCAAAAAGTTTTGAAAGATGAACTGCTGACTCTCTTTCTCCCCAGTCTCATAAAAACTTAATTCACCTCAGCAACCATTTTGTCAGTAGGCACGGTGACATTCTTTATAGAATCCCCTAAAGATGGCGACACATCTCCTCAGTATGATGGGGAAAGACGTGGTCCCAACACATGGGCAATATAAATCAGAGCAGAGAGTTCTAAAGTCATCTGGGAAAGAAGAACAATGTTGCAGGAGTACAAACGCAAGCCTTTACATGGAATTTGGACCGTGGATTCAGATTAACTCCTTGTATAGTTGAGGTCTTTGAGTTAAACTGTGAAGCATAAGTAGGATTCCAAGTTAGTTAAAAAAAGAAATGTGAAATGGGACTTATCCTCCTTCAGCTTAGAGAGAGAGAGAGAGAGAGAGAGAGGTCTCAGAATTATGCATATAAAATCCTTTGTATATTGTACCTATAGAAAAG
The DNA here is from genome assembly GCA_021461705.1 of Cryptotis parvus. Lineage (NCBI taxonomy): Eukaryota > Metazoa > Chordata > Mammalia > Eulipotyphla > Soricidae > Cryptotis > Cryptotis parvus. The sequence continues at coordinate 58,927 of JAJIBD010034064.1, forward strand.
CTTCGTGTGCATGTTCTCAAATAGATTGTGAAGGCAACCCAGAGTGTTTTAGAACTGTGTGGATGGCCCTTGTATTCTTGACAAGTGGCAAGTGTGTGGCATCCTGATATTTGATTAGCAACTATGGATAGCCTAGGTAACAGATATTTTGTTTCCCTTCGGATCACACCTGGCTGTGCTCAGAGTTTACTCTCCGCCTTGAACTCCAGAATCATTCTTAGTGGGCTTTAGAAGATCATATGAAATGCCAGGCTTTAAACACAGGTAAGTCACATGCAGGGAAAAATTTTCTACTTTCTCTACTGTTGCTCCACCCCTATGTTTCAAAGCCTCTCTTTCCCCCATCCGAGCATTCAGGTTTTAATCTGAAAAACAAAGTTACTGCCATAAAGATAGGCATTCCAAGAAATTGGTTTATGTGGATTTTCGGGTCTGCCTTGAAAGCGCAAATGAAATCTGTAGGCTGACCTGTTAGGAAATGCAAGGCTAGAATTAGTGAGCATGCTAGAATATCTGAAACTGATGACCAAATATGACCAGGTCGGATTGCATATTCATTATTTTTTACCGAAGCTCCACATTCTGCTCTTGACACCTTCTAAAAATGATGAAGTATGCAACCTAGATGAATAGTTGATTGATTAACTGGGGTCTATAGCCTTCCAAACTGGCACCTGAAATGGGCAAGTTTACCTTTCTTGGACCAGAACTCGGGTTAAAGTTAGGGACAGGTAGGAAGACAGTCATAGATAACGTTTCTATAAACATGTAAACTGTTTATATGAAACGTCCATAATAGAGACATCCAATGAGGCAGAAAGCAGACCTGTGCTTGTTGAGCTTAGGAGGCAGCGGGGGCTGCTTAGTGGGAAATGAATGGCTTAATGAGTGCCAGTTTCTGTTTCGGGCTGAGGAAGCATTTCTGGAACTGGGTAGTGGTGATCATAACTATACCCCTTGTGCCTTTAAATTGTACTTTTTAAAGTGGTAAATTTTATGTTATGTGTATTTTTACTACGATAAAATGACAAAATTTAACTGTCTCAAAACACTGCTCAACCCAGTTGATAGCTGCAGGTCCAAAATTGAACAAGTCCTCAGTGTGGGGTAGTAGGGTGTAATTTAAAAGTGTCAGATTAGTGTTTACCTTCTAGCAAGGGATTCAGCTCTTACAAAAATGGCAGCCCCAGCTCCTTACACACTTGAGAAGGACATTGTTCAAGCCTATAGCTCTAAAACCCACAGAGTATAATGAGAATACAGGCCAGGCTTGACTTAGGCAGCCTGAAAATGAACTGAGTAATATAGGGTGGGATTGGGTGACCCTTCCCAGAGACAGTGATGAAGATCTTCAGCTCTTGTAGCTTTGCTTAGCATGTGCCTATTGGGATGATAGTCATGAATCTTGGCCTGTCAGAGAGATTGAGCTTGGCTGTTTTGGGCTCCTGAGTATTTTTACAGTTGCTGTGTTGCTTTTTTTTCCCTCAATAAATGTAGTTTCAGACTTGTTCATTATTTGGGACCATGACCTGTCTGGGTCTTTCCTCTGTGCCTTTCACAAGCTCTCTCTCCTGGCATAAGGTAGATGTCAGCATAATGATCCTTTTGCAGGGTGACATTGGTTCAGAGAAATTGCTTTTCAGATTTTGTTTTAAGGTACTGACGCAGACATAGATGAATCATAAACTAGAGTTATGGATCACCAAAAATATGGACTCTGACTTGGTAGCCCTTGGAGCAGGGAGTGGTATGGACACACCCTCTGGAAGAGGCGAGATAGGCCTGTCCTGGGAGCTGACATGCTGAGGAACTTTTACAGAATGCATATTAGTTAGTCAGTAAAGGTATCCTAGTGTTATTACAGGTAATTGGAACTCCCTTATGGGAGACTGAGTAGGAAAATGGTCAAACTGGGCTGCATAATCTAGACTTGAAAAAACAAGCTGCAAATTATTTACCATGTTTTTGCCATTGGCTGCATCCTCTATCAACCAGAATATTAGTGCAGTGACAGTTTCATCAAATGCGACACCCTATTCTTTGCTGTATTTTCAATTTCAGGAGGTTGATTTCTGAGCGAATTATTTTTGGAAGTAATTCTGTCTGTATGTTTGCGCATATTTGTGCTCTCATTTATATGCATTCTTGCCACTATGAGTACAATGTGTTACTTTGGAGACTCATAGGAGAGGAATGGAGAGATCATCAATCTGGAGACTCAAAACTCTCCTGGATGCCTCTCAATCCAAACCCTGCCTTTAGAACAGATGGGGCCAAATTCCCTCTTGCTGACTGTTTTACAGTCTTATTAAAAAAAATAAGAAAGTGATTTTTACATTTATTTTGCAGCTGAAAAAAACCTAAGGATAATATTTTTCTGAACACTGAGGTGCATGAAATTCAAATAGTATCTATAAATAGTTTTATTGGAACCCAACTACAGCCTGTTCATTTTCTTGTATTATTTATGGACTGCTTTTACTTGTGTTGCAAAGATAGAGCTGAGTGGCGATGACAGTGAAATGAAGGCCCAAGCCTCAAGCCCTGCAATATTTACATCTGATTTTACCAGAAAAAAAAATTTGAAAGCCTCTTTGAGCTGGAGTGAGAGTACACGTGGGTAAGACAAGTGAATGGTTGACCAAGGTTTGTTCCTCAGAGCTCTGTATAGGTTCCCTGAGCCACAGCAGCTATGATTTTTTTGGGAGTACAGAGCAAGAGTAAAACCTGAATTTCCCACCAGGTATGTTATTTCCCTTTTTTCCATTTACCCTACCCCACCCCCAACCTCTCAACTCTACCCCAGAAAAAGTGAGCAAACGTAAAACAAGTTGCAAACCTTTTATCTCTAAGCTATAGTAAAATGATTCCCTTTTTACGATTGGTGGGAAAACAGAAACAAGTTGTTTCTAGATATTTCTACAATGAGAGAGCCTATTTACAGATTCACCTCGATTTTTTGGTGTTCCTCTAATCTGTGTGCTAAGTGAAGAGCCCTGAAATAATTGTTACCCGTTGTGAAGTATCGCCTCACGTTCTTCGTAGCACATGGTTTTTGATTAGCATGATTGATTTCCACCTAGATGCTTTAATTTTTAAATTGTGCTTTTAAACCTTCCCATTAAGGGTGGGAACTGAAGGGCAAGTGACTTTGGGTGTGCAGCAGCCCTTGATCCCAGGATCCTAAGAGAAGCCTTGGGAGTAGCTTGAGTTAACCCTTGGGGAGCATAGGTAGCATTTTTAGGGTGAAAAAAGTTGCAGCAGCTTTTCCTCAAGCAGCATTTTGTGCTGCTCGAGAAAAAGCACTGCATAAATAGACATTGTGTGTAATAACACAGAGGGCCTGGGAGGTAATGGTCTTCATCTCTGACTCACAAAATAATGGGTTTCTACTTAAACCAGTTTAGATTGGACGATTCAGCAATACATGTTTGTACTTTGGGGCTCAAAGTGAAGCAAGAAAATCTTG
>JAJIBD010034065.1:0-26054 GCA_021461705.1 Cryptotis parvus
TGTATTTAATCACCTGTATAAGTTTAATGTAATACAGTTATAAATTAGAGCTGGTTAAACTATAAAACCTCCTTATGAAATGATAACATTAGGATGATGAAGAAGAAGACACACTTTTTGGCAGTATCTGGCAAGAAGTTTTTATGATTCTCAACAATGAACTAGAAAAGCAGTTAATTTGTGGACCTGAAAATGATGTTGCTCTTCTATCAAGATTAATAGATTTGTTACTCTTATGAACACCTGCCTTCTCTTGCCTACCTCAAATGGTTATTAACCTCAATATAGAGAAGCGACAAAGTAGGAACTAATATGTTATACTCCTTCCAGATATGATCTTACTTGCTGCGAATATGCTACATATAAAACTGAAGATATGAAAGTAATAAATGCAATATAAATAATAACAATGGCATAGATACAGGATCTAGCAGAACAATTTCTTATTTCTGTGAATTCAGAAGAAGAGATTCTTCTGTGATTTCTCTAATACTGGGAAGGAGGTAGAATTGTAATTAGTCAGGCGGGGTTAATAAGGTTTAATTTAAAACATTAAGATATGGGCCAGGAGTGATAGTACATTTGGTAGATTATTTGCACCTTGCCCATGCCGGCCCAACCCACTGAGTTCCCAAGCACTCTCAGCCCTTAGAAATAGGGAGATATTCAGATAGAGAGAAAAATTTCGCTCTGGAAGTTTTCTTTCTGTTTTGTCCTTTAAATCTCTAACTGTTTTAGTCTTTTATTAGGTCACTCTAATAGTGAAAGCTCTACAGGCATGTTTTGTTTATTTTACTAAGTTTTGTGTGGAATTTCAGAGCTTAGTATTAACCATTAGGAGAAAGAAACATTACCTTATTTATGTGTGAGTGTATTATTATTATTATTATTATTATTATTAATATTATTGCTTTTTTGGGTCCACACCAGGCGAAAGCTCAGGGGTACTCTGGACCCTGCACTCATAAATTACTCCTGGCGGTGCTTAGGAGGACCATATGGGACTGGGGATCAAACCCTGGCGACGCATGGGCGAGCCACATAAAACCTAATGCCCTACCGCTGGGGCTATCCTCCGACCCCATATTGCCTTTAAAGGAGATAAGTGCGGCGTGGAAGTACCTGCTTCCATCTGTGAAACATATGTTCTCCATAGGTCTTTCTGATTTTGGACAAGATGGGAGGAAAGGGCTGCATTTTCAAGGTAAACACTTGCTCAAATAACTACGAATAAGAAACTCCATCAGGGTTTGGAGGAAGTGTAGTCACGGTAGGTAGGGACATTTGCTTGCATGCAACTATAGATTACATTCCAGACAGCACCACATAAGAGTTTCTGGGCCAATCGGGAAGATCTCAGCCTGGTGTGTCCCAAAATATAGCTAAGCAAAACAGCCACCAAAATGGCACCCTTGGCCAAGGTTAAGGGAGTGAAGTCAGGTTTCCACGACAATCCAGCTTTAGTTTCCCCAAAATTTTGGCCAGTGCGGGTGCTTCAGAGTCTACTCTTGCTTGGTGCCCAGAAGGCGCCTGCGGATTTTGAGGATTGAATCCAGGCCTCCGAATGCGATAGCATGTGCTTAGCCCTTTGCAGGCATCTCCTCCAAACCTCACCTGATCATCTTAGGCAAATTGTCTGTTTAAATTTTATAACTGTCATTTGAGGTGAGATGAGAATCCCAGAGGGGGAAATCACAGCATTTCTTAGCCTACCTAAAGAGACTTGCAATGTTATTCTTTCCTCTACTTTTCACTGTGCTCCTTTCTTGTATTCTATCAGTGTTTGCAGTTACAAAATGTGTTTTCATGTTTAATACCTGGCTTTTTTGGCACCTTGAAGAATCTGAAAAGCAATGTACCCTCTTGTTATATAGTATAGATAAGGTCAAGATCATGGACACCATTGTAAGGTTTGAAAGCAGATTCTATTGGAGAATTGCTCTTTGTATTTCACTTGCTTATTGGCAAGTGGCCATGATAATATTTACCACAGGAGGGTGGTGTAAGGACTAAGTGACTTGTGTGGCCCTGAAAACAGAACCCAGTTCAATGTAAACAAGCACTCAGTGAGTAGTTGGTATGGTTATTTTAATGACTGAGCCGCGACTTACAGCCTTTGCCTAAAGGGTTGAGTCCCCAATGGAAGGTTATCTGATGCATGGGTAATAATTTTATTTCAACATAGGGTTATAATCAGTTATATTAGAGTTCATAGCTGCCCTTCATATTTAGTCTCTCACTTAAGAGCACCCATTCCAGAAGAAGGCTTTTTTTGGGAAGAGTGGGATAGATTCCAGGAGTTTCAGGAATCAGAGGAGTACGTGCCTTCTGAGCTATATCTTTATATTTTCACTCTCATTGTTATTAGGCACCAAACATTGTTCTTAGGCTCCTCAGGATTCTGTGTCTTCTGGGCTCTGACAGGACTTCTCAGAAGAAAGGGGGCAAGCTTGAGGTTTGTTCACCTCTAATCTTGATGCTCAAGATTCAGGCCCTAGCCAAAACTGAGCATATGATGGGGCTAGGAGTGATAGCACACAGGTAGGGCGTTTGCCTTGCATGCGGCTGAGCCACAGGAACAATCGGGTACCACAAATGGTCCCCTGAGCACCACCAGGAGTAATTCCCGGGTGCTGAGCAAGAAATAACCCTGAACTCGCTGGGAGTGTGACCCAAAGCAAATAAATAAATAAAAACCAAAGCTGATTCTGTAACTAGTCAAAACTGAGTATATAGAGAAAGCCTCGAAAAGCTACAAAAAAGGTACCTTCAAGCGTTATGAAAGAGTCTTAAGAGGGGCTTTTTCTCCTGCATAAGAGTCTTAAACACTCTTTTAGATGCAGAGGAAAGTGTATATCCCTTACGAGAACAGTTTTACTGTCCAACATATTCTGCTTATCAGAACTTTCCATTTATACAGCCAAACTTGAAAGAAGTGATTTAAAATGAGAATTTAGAAATGGAATTTCCCTTGTGACAAGGAATGTGACAATTGAAGAGATGTTGGAAAATATAGTAATTGTGAATGTCAAACAAATTATTTTTATAACAGGGAGATTTTAAGTGGTAGTTGTGAAAAATAACAGGCCAATAACCCATTCAGATCATTGTTGGATAGGTTTTTCTGATTCTTGGTGCAAGGAACACACTGCATTTTCTCACCGTTAAAAATGTTAACAAGATGCTGTATACTTAGATAAATAATAAATGCGTGCATGCATATGTGTACCCTAACCAGAATGTGGTACCAGATACTTACAGTGGCGTGTGTAGTAATTGATCCTTTTATTTTGTATGATCTAACAAAGAGTCTGATCCAGAAGAGACTCCAAACGGGCGGGCCTTTATATTTTATTTTATGTGATATATGTTAAGGTATCTTTCACGGTAAGCAAAACTCTAAATAAACATAACAAACAGTCGCGCGTGTTGCTATAGTAGCTATGTATGGCTCAGTGCATTTCTATGTGTAGTGTGAGAGATAAACTGTGGGAAGAGGAAGAGAGACTTTCGGTCACATTGGCATGAAGCAGAAGGCTCAAAATTTTAATTTGTGGGGCTTAGTAGCATGACAACTAGAGAGTTTTAAGTATAATTTTTATCATATGTTTAAACATTAGGGTCAGCGTTAGCTTTAATTAAAGTGACTTTTCTTCATAATGAGTCATGGAATTCTTATCTGATAGTAGAAGCTGACCTTCCTTCACTCTTAATACAACATGAAGAAAGACAGAAAGTAAGGCTGGTTCATATAGCAAATAGTAGGTATGTTATTTGATGACTAAGTATAAAGCTGTATAAAGACATCATTTGGACATTAAGAAAAAACCAAAGAGGGTTTTTCACAGCATCTTAAATATTCATATAACATCATGTAGCTTTGAATTATAATTATCGTTCTATTACGTTCTGTGCGAATTATAACTACAGTAGTACTGAGGGACCCAGGATCACTCCTGGTGATATGGTCTGATTGTTCATTAGGCTTTTAATGTAACTCTAGTTGGACCCAGCATTTCTGGGGCCTCCAGGAGTCACACCCATACTCAAGAGATCTTGAAGTGGCAGGGATCAAACCTGGGGCTTTGTGCTTTAGGCATGTGCTCGGCCCTGTGAGCCATCTCTGAGTTCTACTATTGTTTAAGTTGTCCTTATTAGTAACCTTGAGAATATTCATCATCTCTTAAGTTAAATAAGACAGAAAAATGGAGTCCTTAAAAATGAATGTACTACCAATATACAGACATAAGCCATGTCAAAATATTGGAGCAGAATGAAACGAAACAAACCTTCCACTGTATGGTTGCTGGTGTGAAATCTCAAAATTGATTTTACATGTCTGGTTTCTGTTATCTTTCTCAGCCTAAAGTGAGGTTTGTAACTGGGAGAAATGGTCTATATGAAATTTAAAGGAGAAAAGATCCTAAATGGTAACTAGGTGACATCAGTCTACTCACGTGAAATTGTGAGATTATCACCTATCAATGAACTGACTCTTAGAAAAGCTGTTAAAAGGTAGTAGAAATGAATGATTATAGTGTAGATTAGAAAATACTTGTATTGTAGATTAGCTCAGAAGCAGACATGCAGAATGTAAAAAATCAAGAGAATTCTATTTGTCACCCTTTTTAGAAAACAGTGGCAGATAGAAACTTGAAGAGAACTCACCTTAGAATGACTACTTAATGGATCATTAGCCAGTTACTTAGATGTCTCAGGCTCTACCGCGAAATTAATATAGTAGAAGTGTTCTGCCTGGCCCGTTCTTGGTTTTTTATTGATCACCAAAACTAAGATTGCAAAAAATGGTGGGGAATGTATATACTTATTGACAGAAGCCTCAGTATTTGAAAAACAAGCAAATAAATCAATTGTGAGGAATGACAGGGGCATAGAAGAGAGACCCCAAAGCAAATGATGTATGAATAAGAAATACATAGAGATTGCAAATAGTGTGCAAGAGGAGATAGGGATAGAGAGAGAGAGAGAGAGAGAGAGAGGGAGAGAGAGAGAAAAAAAACCAAAGTGCCTGCCATAGAGGCAGGATGGAAGAGGGAAGGGAACCTAGGGACATTGGTGGTGGGAAATGTGCACTGGTGGAGGAATGGAGTGCTGGAACACTGTATGACTAAAACCAATCATGAACAGTTTTATCTCATGGTGATATAATAAAAGTGAAATATAAAGAAATACATAAAGAAATTCAATGTTAAATAACCTGTGGAATTTAATAATACTAAAGGTTGAATATGTTTCACCATTCTCTTCAAAATTGTTGACACAGCACAAGCAGAGAACTGAACTAAATTACAGTGCAGAATTGTGTGCCTATCAATGAAACAAAAACTGAACCTGGCACACAAGAAACACATAGTAGATGTTAGTTATGGCGCAGTTATCATTGCTGTTGTTGCTGCTACTACTACTATTACAACTATTACTACTGCTACTGAGAACTGGGTTAGAGGAGTGGTTTATACTTGGAAAATTTAGTAGACCAAAATACATACTACACAACTTAAAGAAGGACAATATTATAAATGATATATTGGAATCTTCCCTGTTCTATCAAAGAAAATGTCTATTCAAGCGTTTTATAAACTACACACTGTTATATATAAAACTATTGTGACTTCTATAGTTGGTTTTTGTATATTATGAGCCAAACACCATACTCAGTTAATAGTTAAATTTTCTGAAAACATGCCTTATTTTATTTTTATAATGCCTTCCATTTTATTTTTATATTGGTTCAAGTGATGAAAATATTTTTTGGAGATAATTTTGAACTATTTAATAATAGTAGTGGAATGTCTTAAAAACTTAAGCCATGCTTTGAAGATAAGACAAACAAGATAATCTTGTGATTGTGTCAACTCATAAGCATTTGGGCATTCTTATTCAGTTCTTCTAGAATGAAACAAATAATGTCTGATATGATTTTGAAGTATTTCCTGTTTACAGCTATCAAAAATAAAATGGAATGTTTGCAGTCTTGAATAAAATATCAGAAACATATCAGTAGTGATATTTTTCTAAATTAGATATAGCTATAACAAGTTGAAAATCAATTTTTGAAATTTTTCTTTGCGGCAAAGAAAGTAAGAAAGTAATGATTATCAGATTTATGTACAGGTGAAGATCACGGCTCATTGTTTTTCATAAATATGTTAATTCTTTGTATTTCTTTAGCTTTTTTCTAAAGAAGATTAAAAATAAAGTCTAGCGCTTCTTATTCATATTGTCATTTCATGTTCATTTAGAAAATGAGTATGTCACTAACTACATCTAAGACAGTGACCCAAACTACTGGATAATGAACAAATGGAAATTCTTTGTTCAGCATTTAAACAAGACCCCTTTTTGTGGTGGGTATCAGAACTGATTTGACAGGGGAGCTGATTAAATAAGCCTCCTAGGTTAGACTAGGTGTCTAGAGACTCCAGTGAAGAGAAGCTGGTGAGCGCTGCTGGGCCAGTCAGGGCACCCTGTAGGTCATACGAATCCCTTTGCTTTCGAATCATTAGTTTGTTGGAAAGCACTCTCAGCAAGATGAACTAGAATGGTGAAATGGGTCAGGATCCGCAACCAACCCACGTTCACTTTACCGAAGACCCTCCATCTAAAATGGGCTCTAGAGGGCTCCAGCCCTGTTCTCTTGTGTTTCTCAGAACTTCCGAATTTTATAGGGTCAGTAGAGATTGTCATTCTGGACCCCAGAACATACCAGTTTCTTCTAAGACTGTATTTAAGGAACAGAGGGCTGGAAGGTTGAAAATGGGTAAGAAAAAGGCTTTATCCTGTGCATGCAGTAGAAAATAAAGCTTCATTTGCAAAGAGAAAGCTAATTTCTCTGTTGCTTCTTGCTTTGATACACAGTATTTACCATTATTCTCTATAATTTATTTGACTCCTAATGTTAACTGTATGACTTTTCCTTAGCTCACTCATAATATTTTTTCTAGTTAAGGCACCTATGATTTCCATTGTTATTCACAGTTGAGTTTCAGGCGAGAATTTCCAACACCTAGTTACTAGTGTTGACTTCCATCAGTAACCTGCTTTTCCATCTCAGCCTCCAGCCTGTCTCCCTTGTCAGGCACTCATAGCTCAGTGGGAAGGGCGCACTTACATGCAGCCAGCCCAGGTTTGATCCCGGCATCCCATATGTTGTCTTGAGCACCACCAGGAGTAATTCCTGAGTGCAGAGCCAGGAGTAAACCCTGGGCATTGCCTGACCCAAAAAAGAAAAAAAAAAAGCACATGTATAAGTTTTGTTATTGGGCTTTGATTTTCCTGCATTCAATTTCATTGGTTCTATGTTTCAGACATATAGTTACATACCTTAATCCCTTATACACCTAATACGCCCAGTGTTTCTGAAACCCATGCCTCTCTGCTCCTGTTCTTTCTATCTCTTCTTTCTTTCCCTCTGCCAGTTTTCTTCCTTTTTTTCTATCCTTATTTCTATATTCCAGGTTCCAGTTTATCTAGGTATTGCCCACTTTGATGCTTTCTTTCCTTTACCCTAGTACTCTAGTAGCCTACTTTTATTTTTTTTTTAGAGTACATGCTGACAAACTCTTTTCCCATTAGTTATTATGTCTTAGCTTGGAGATAAACAGGACAACCCTGGAAATTAGCATGTCACCAGAGACCTCAGTGGGAATTCAGAAGAAGTTGACTCACACCTGTGCTGGAATCTAAACTGCTGCTTGATCTTTCAGGTTCTGAACTGTGAGTTAATGCTGTTTCTGCACCAGTCTAAGCACATTTTGAAAATTAAAAAAATGGTGGCGATAGAAATTCCATTTGTTGTGAAACTTTAGGGACTATTTAGAACTTTAATATTTGCATTAATCTCTCAACATAAGTAAGAAAATAATGCTTCACATCATCAGAATGAAAAATTGGGTATCTAATTTTATTATTGGCTCCTGTCTGCATGTCTCAAGTCTCTAAACATAATAAAGAGGAAAGAATAAAGGTCTGTTAGCTTCAAACATAATGTTCTCTCCTGGAAATTCCATATGGAATTTTGGTAGTAAACTTCATGAGGTAGATATAATCATCTGGGGCTTTGGTCAAAACCTGTTGGGGCTTATGGGCCTCCAGAGCTACATCCAGTGAAGCTTACAGGAATGTGTGATGCCTGGATCAAAGCACAGTTGACTGTATGCAAGGTGATCACTTAAATCCTTATACTGTCTCTGCCCCTATTGATATTTTTTAAAGATGCATGTCTCTGAAACTTTAATATAGTGTTATATTACAGTGCTACTTGAATGAAAACGAAAGGACCTGAACTCAATCTGATTTCTGTTTTATCTCTTTGGGAACCTAAAACGCAGATGTTCTTCAGAGAAATGTTTGAAAAAGCACACTTCTTTTCACAGCTTTAAGCCACCCAGCCCCTCATATTACACTAAAAAAAAACACAAACAAAAAAACCAAAAAAAAACCCTTCTAATCCTCACAATAATTTCTTCTCATTAGCTCCAAGACCTTTGTGGCCTCACAGACTGCTGAAATATCTATGCTTTAAAAAGTCAAACAGAAAATCTTGAGTATATCACACTAGCATTGACATGGCACAGCCTACAGTTTAGAGTTAAATTTAATGCACATATAACAAAGATGTAAAATTCCGGTGATTATTATTATTATTTTACAAATGGTTTGTAGAAACCAGCCTAACGATTGTGAGAGATTTGTCAATAAATAGTAAAGTTGTAATCATGACACATTTCTTCTGGAACTAGAATGTATCTCACATAAGCATTTTATTCTTCCTCTTCAACTTGCATGCTGACATGAAGAGGTCAGTTGAAATTTATTCTCAAATGTGTTAAAGTTTTATCTTAAGCTTATTGTAAAAACTATGATTTATATGGAAACAAGCTTGAACTTGTACAGTGAAAGAGAAGGGTGATATAAATTTATATTGTAGTGACAATGTCATTTTAGCCTAGCCAACATTCTGTTTTTTGGTTAGCATTTGCCAAAGGAATCATTATTTCCGATGTTCTCATGTCTAGTACACAGAAAACATTAATAAATATTGGGCACAAGTGTCATCATTGTTATTATCGTGTTACTGTTATTATTTCCACATCAAAGGGAAGAACACACAAGTTTAAATGACCTCATGGTTGCTATTCAATACAAATCCCATGTGATCTCAATATGTTTGTCTTTTTAATCTAAAGAAATTCTGTGATGTTGCACAATGTGTTATTATTTTATTAAGAATATTTTAATTTTACTTCTTTTAGGGCCTCCCAAGCAGTGCTCAGGAAGTCTGGGGCTGGCTGTTCAGTGTGAGCCCAAAGAAAGCAATGCTTGTGGTGACTGGAATTACTCAGACTGTTCTGACCGTGCTCGGGATCATGCAAAGGATGGGATCAAATCAGGATCAACTGCATGCGAAGGCATGCACCTTAACTACTATACTGTCTCCCTGGCCTTGGGGTTCCATTTTATTGGATGTGTTTAGTCCTTTTCTCTCTAGACCTTTATGGAAATTTGACAGTAGTGAAAAGAAGAACAGAGCACTCACTTCCCTTCTGGGAGGGTGCTGCCCTTTTAACCTTCAAGCTTTTGGTTATAGATTGAAAAGCTGTAGGATGATATTATTAGGGGAAATGTTGTAGCTATGCAGTTGTAGCTCCTGTGTCCTTACTGAAGGCTTCTCAGGGACTGCTGCCATGACTGTTTTACTCATTATTGAGTATTTGGGGAAGTCTCACTTGCCTTCCATTGCACTAAACTAAAGCCACAATGCAGAGCTCTATCCCAGGAACTGTTTACCACAATTTCTCAGCTCTGGAGAAGGAGTGATTTTCCTGCAGTGAATACTACTGGAAATCTTATGACTTAAGTTTTACTTAAGAAAACAGGTCCTACTTTTTGCTTCTAGTTTAAAAGATGATAAACCATGAACCAAACATCATGATATGTTTTGGTATCTTGTGTTTATGAATATGGAATGTATATTATAAATGACTCACCTTGACCAAAGGATTGGCATTGAAAAAGAAATGCTTATATAAATTAGTATGTGAATCCTATGGCCAGTATCTTTTAACTTTATGCAAGAATAAAAACATTCTGAACCAAGGAAGCATCACTTATTTGAATATAGTTCTTCTGCTTAAACATAAGTCCATTTGCCTGTGACTTTCTCAACCTCCAAGATAGTTGCGTTAAAATCTGAGTCAAGGAAGGTGAGAATTTCTAGAGTGCTAAAGAAAAAGACAAAAGCTACAGAAAAGCATAGTTCAAGGAACTAAACAGATGGGACTGACATGTGACAGCCGCAGCGTGAGCTCAAGTTTTTCCTACTATCCTGGCTCCATTTACAGACACTTATGTAATGAGCTGCAAGAGGCACATTGATCAGTTAATGTCTATTCAGGAAACTAAATAAGCTTTTTAATATTTCTTTCTCCTCCTCCTCTTCAATCCCTTCTCCAAATTTGGCATGATGTTCAAATTTTGGGGACGGAAGTTTGCAATGAGAAAAATCAACACGGCATAGGGAAAGAACATTTTATTTGGAGGCTAACAAAAGATAATACATGATAATAAGATAATTCCAGCCTTTTCCAAAACCTAGTAACATCCGATTGATGCTTCCCATGGCACTAATAAAGTAGTACAATATATGCCTCATAGTCAATTTTATTATAATTTTAAAAATCTTTTTCACTTGTGAATGTTAAAATCACTGAAGTTAAATCCTCATAAATATGAAAAGATGTGTTGAAGCTTAGGTGCAGTTGTAGATACTAAAAAGCTGAGAGAAAGTTCTAGGAAATAAATCATTCTCTATGATCAACTGGAGACGCACAAAGGAACCCTTTCATAATAATGCTCAGCTACATTGTTCACAAAGTTTCTTTAATATGTTCTGTTGCTTTTGATTTTGAAGTAAGTTTGTGATGTCTGGCTGCTAGAGTAACTGCTGTTTTATTGAAAGTACCATTTATAGTGAACTAAAATTGTCAGCTGTTGACATGTTAGTCTAGATTTCTCCTATACTTTCTCTATTTTCTGGTATAATGTGTTTGCTAAACTCTTTTTTGAAAATGCCTATATGTTCCTATGTTTGTTAGATTAAAATTTCGTTATATGTGTAAAGCTTCAGTGTTATTGCAAATCTACCTTTTGCTCTTAACGGTGCTATTTCCTAGAGTTCCATGTATGAGATATTATTCTAGTGCACTATGTATTATTTCGTTAATCATCATAAACTATACCTCCCTTATTCTTGGCCTTGTAGTTCTCCTCCTCCCACCATCATTTCTCTGACTAGATAGTGGACATACAAAGAGATTAAGAAAATGTTATGCAGGGTTGTATGACTAAAAATTGTGCTCTCTTCTGCTACATGCAGCTACTTAGGTTTAAAAATGTGAATAAAATAAAAATTCAGTTTCCAGTCATACAAGTCATTATGTTCTCTAAGTCTAGATAGCTCTATTAAACACTGGGTGCAGTGTTTAATTGAGCATTTCTATTATTGTACAAATTTCTGCACTGCACTACTAATGAAGTAGTGGGGGAATGTGGTTCCCAAGACCACACTCACCCCTTTCCAGTTAATGGAAAGGGTTAACAGGGTTCCCACTGTTAACTCTTTCCATTAAAGTAAATGGACTGGTACTGAGAATTGATGCAAACATGAAGAGTAAGGAATAAAGACTAAAGGTGGAATAGGAGATTCATTCATCCTTCAAGGTTCCTTTTTGTAGGATGAATGAGGACATACCCTGCCCTCAGATTCTTGAGAGTAATGGAATCTGGTTCTGGAGACTCTCTTATCTGTGAACCAGAAAGATGTACTGAAGACAAAGTGAGGCAAATAATTGAATATATAATTTATCATACAGAAGATACTCTATGTTCACCTAGATGGATAAAATTAGTTTTAGAAGAAAAGTAAAAGGAAATGAAACTAAATAATAGTCTAAATTTTGCTTCTAGACTCAAAGAACTGTCTTCCAAATTTATTTTTTTTTTCCAAATTTATCTTTAAGTTATTACTAGTTTGACTAGATAAAGAAAATCCTTAATCTTTGAGTAAATTAAAAAAAAATTAAGATAACAACTATATTGGTATCCCATTAGGATACTTTAAAATTTCATTTTGCCAGGTATAAGGAAGATTTGAATAATAAGACAATAACTAGGAATTTCTCTGTATCCTCCCTTCCAGATTATGACTCTTCATTCCGTGGTTTATTTATCCCACAAATCAATTCCAAGTGAGTTACTTCTTTGTTCAAATGAATGAGTAGGTAAAAACTAACTTTCATATCCATATCACAGACATTTAACATATCAAGTACTTCAACATGCATATTTTAGTACAAGTATATGACAAAACTCCATGAAAGTGGGCTGCAGTGATAGTATAGCTGGGAAGGCACAGGCTTTGCACATGTCTGACCTCTGCTTCAATCCCACATATGGTTCCTGACTACCACTAAGGCATACTTTAGAGCACTGAGATAGGAGTAGCCTCTGATCACTGCCAAATGTGGACCAAAAACCTAGAAAAGAACTCCAAGTCCATAAACATTAGTTAGCTACTCCATGATAATTCCTGGCCCTGTAGTCCCATACTTTGCTTTGTTTAACTGGGTCTTCCTAGCATCATCTTCTATGTCCTGGGTGCCTCACACACAGTTCATGTCTTTGTTGAGGATTGCCTCTCTACAATAATACTTCTAACCTACCCTAAATATTGGTGATCACACATCCTAACCCTGCCTTAAAATCTTAGTACAAGGTACTATTACTGTTGAGGCTGGAGAGATAGTCTACCAGGTAAGTTGCTTGCATGCCTTGTGCGCGGCTGACAAAGGTTCTATGCTTGTACTCACTTTGGTCCCCAAAGCTTGCTAGGAGTGATCCTGAGTGCAGTCAGAAGTTAACCCCTAAAACAGCCAGGTGTGGCTCCCAAAACAAAGGGCACTACTGTTCAGATATTGCCTACTTTCCATAGGTATATTATAGTCTCAAAGGCAGGCCTGAAGGTGAAGACAACAGCTTTTTTTTTCTCCGAATGGCTGCTTTCTCCATCATTTTTTTACAGTGTAGTGTAGATTATCTAGCTCCATCTCCATATCTTCAGTCAGTAGCAGTTATGTGTCCAGTGTATGTGGAGGATCTAGGTAAAACAAGACATAGCTCTTGGCAAAATCTTCTGGTAACAGTTGGGGCTCCCTAGCCCCACTTAAAAACAGTCTAGGACAGCTCAAAGTTGGCAGGTGAGGGGAGTGAGTCTCCAACAGCACTGGGTAGGTGCCTGATTTCAGTGGGGAGCCTGTGAGGGTGCCGAGAAGACTATTTTCCCTCTGCAGTAGTTTGGATACCTCACAGAGGTTCCAAAAGGATTGAAAGATGCTCATTTCTGTTTGCAGTGTGTTCGTGAAGAAGCACTGAGAGCTCTGACTTGCTCACGAAATCTGGCATTTTGCTGATTTAATTTTGCAAAATATATGCATCTATAATGCACCATGAATATATCCTCCCTACTTCCTGGAGTAGGTGTAAGATATTTGCCAGTTGTTAGTGTTGGAGGAATTCACACTTTAATACTCTGAAACTTCTCAGCAACTGCACTGAACAGGGCAGGACACCTGTGAGTCTTTGATGTGATGCCAGAGGAGACTTAATAAGGACAGTAACATACGAGAGATCACAATTTTCTTAAAACTTGGTATCCTGTCACTGAATCATATTAGTCCTTTATATTTATTTTTCTCCAGGCCTTTATTTGAGTTTGTTCCTGATACAGTAATAAATTATGCATTCATATATAAATAAAGATATTCTGCATAGAAGTACATGCAGAATGAGAGCAATTCTATAAGATAAAGAATAATCCTTTATAACTACCGAAAATTGGGATTATTGCACCTTATTTCCACCACTGATACACGATTAACCTGCAGTTAAATAAGCTATGAGCATCAGCGCCTAATCGAGCATGAAGGAAGCGCTTCGTAGGGCTGCAGACCCTGCATAAACTCCACTTAAAGAACGCCGAGATATTCCAGCACTGTGCTGAGGCACCTTGAATTTTCTTTAACATTCCCTCAAGGTAGATTTTGGTTTTGCTGATGAAGGTAACTGCAAGTCAGAGATGTGCAACTTGTCTCTTCAGAAACATCTAACCGAGCAAGTAGAAAAACAAGGCTCAAGAACATGCCTCTCCCCTCTTTCAGTGATTTTGAAATTTTATATTTATTTCCATGTCTCTCTCTCTGTCGGGGCCCTGGCCAGCAGCCCCCAACACAAAGGAGGCAGAACTAGATCTTGCTGGACTTCATCCCTGCAAAAGGAGAGGGAAGGATTTGGGAGAAACTCTGCCTTGCCGCTGCTGCAGAAAGAAAAAGGAAGACACCAACGCAGTTGGGGGTGGATGGGGGTGGGAAGGATGGTTATGGAGAGCAGTTCCCTTTTATTGAGCACAGCCAAACCATTTATACAGTTCCTGGGTAGAGGGGGATACAGAGCACAAGTGCAGCACCTGAAAACTCCTGGCCATAGAGTAACAGCACCTGCAAACTCCTGGGCCGTTGTAGTAGAAGAGCAATTATATATCCCTGTGGTCAGAAGATTAGGAACGTTCTGTACTGATCACGTGGATGTTTTGGGCTTTTATTGCCCTAAGAAAAGGGCCTACTTCTGGATCCCCGGCCAGGGCCCCATGGTGGGTAGAGCCAGGCCCTAAGACTAGCTGCTTAGTGCCCAACATCTCTCCTCTTTTAATATCCTCCTCCCAAGACTATTTTATTACCATTGCCTTCTTCACCTGGAAAATCACTGTATTGAGTCTGATGTGCCCTTCTGTTTGGATGAGTACTTGTAATGCCAACCAAATGGGTAATTTTATGTTCTTAGATTTTAAAGTTCAGTAGATTGAATTTTGCTGCAGATTTCTAACTCCTTTTGTTGCTTCTGGTTTTCATGCACTAGGTTTACACAATCCATTATATGACTGTGCTTCTAATCAGTTATTAATTATTGCCTAGTAATTAATACCAAGGGAACGTCCACAAGATTCCATCAGATGATAGAGTCCACTCCACCATGCCCAAGAACTCTGTGGCAAACTTTACTTTCATGTCCGTTGATAAAACTGTGGTATTGGGAGGCTGTTGGACTGTTGGGCATATATATACCAGTTTTGGTCATATTAATGAGTGATCTGTCCACACTGCCTGCTCAGTCCACATACCACCAACAGTAAGGACCAGAGTGTGCCCATATCTTCTCATGCCACCTCCAATTTTCTCATTTTCCTGATTTTCTAATTTTAGCCAGTATACATGTATAAATAGATATACTTTATTATTATTTTTTTGCTTTTTTTGTCGCACCCGGCAATGCTCAGGGGTTTCTCCTGGCTCTGCACTCAGGAATTACTCCTGGCGGTGCTCGGGGGACCATATGGGATGCCGGGGATCGACCTGGCCGGCTGGCCGGCCAGTGCAAGGCAAACGCCCTACTTGCTGGGCTATCACTCGGCCCCAAAATAGATATACTTTAAATTTTATTTCTCTAAATGGTTAGCTTTCTTGACACATATGTTTTTCATATGCTTATTAGCTGACAATGTTCTAGTAATCTACTGTTTTCTCACTTGCAATGAAGGTCATGGTAAAGATCATACTCATTTCTATCCATTATGACTGGGTATTTCAAATTTTCTTGTAATTATGCTCAAAAGAGGTGAAATTATTTTTCTTTGTTTTTGGTTTGGGTGCCACACGTGACTGTGCTCAGGGACTATTTCTGGCTTTGTGCTTAGGTGATCCCTCTTAGAGGTGGGGTCACTACGGCAAGAAAGGCAAGTCCTTAACCCTTGTACTAATTTTTTCTGAACCCTAACTTTATAGTAAATCTTATGTAACTGAGTAGATGTAAAACGTTTCCACGTGTAATGATTAAACCCTTTTAAATGATATTTTATATTCTTTAATCCTACAGAGTCTTCACAATTCAGTTCACTAAACAGTGTAAGAAGACTTGGGACCAAGGATATGACTCAGTGGCAAAGCACATGCCTTGTATACATGACTCTGGCATCACACATGCCACACACATGCATACACACACAAAGTAAATCTCAAGTCAGATGCTAATTTTTAATAGTTGAAGTGAAATATACTAATTTTATATAAGTAAAGTTTTAACAAATATTACATTGGTTGTAAAATTTTGGGTATGCCTGATTATTAGAAAACCCTTCTTGTATTAATCTAATATCTGTTTCTCTCTAATTTGTAATCATTCATCATTATGTTTTCCTGACTCCACATGCAGTGTATAAACTTGGATTATAATTCTTTTGAGTTTTTCTTATGATACCTTTTTCTTCTCGGTTCGCAGTTGTACTTAACATGACAAAGTACATACACTTAATCATACTGCGTTCTTGGGTTAATTGCATTCAGATTGTTCGCATCTTTCCCAAAGTGGAGCTCTAGAAGCTGTATGTCTTTAAATGTAGTCTGTGGATGGGTTAGTGTCCACATGAATTATCTGACGTTGTCACCAGAGTCACTTGAAAATAAAGTAGCTTGTGGCAATCACATTTGGACTTTGTTAGCAATTGCTTATTGTTTGGTAATTCAGCTCTTACTGTTTTCCAAGTACCTGGCCTATATTTAACACATCTATAAATGTGTAAATCAGACATATTTTATTTACAGTTGAGAAAAAAGGGCATCAAACTTACAAAAATTAATTTTTTTTCAAATAAAGTGTTGTTTGTTTCCACAGTAATTTCTTCAGAAAACCTCTTTTCAAAAAAAGAGCCACCCTCAGAATTAACTGTACTATATGTGAAGTATATGAAGAAATTTCATAGATCTGAAATTTATGGTAATGCCTCTTCCTCCAATGTAATGTAATGCATCTGTTCAGAATTAATTAGTAGAACAGTTTCTGAATTTGTTGTTAATCTGACATAAGAATTAGTTAATGTATTTTACTGGAAAGGCATAGCCAGCAATAGTATCATTTTAATAGGAAGAATATATAGAAAGATTCATTTTTATCTTGATATTATTGATATAGTTCATTCACAGATTACCAAATTAAGAGATAATGAGATGCAATATGGTAAGCATTAATAATAGAGTGTGAAAGATTATGGAACAAATCTAGCATCTATAAAATGATTGTATTAGGATATAGCTTTTATAACTAAAGGAAACAAGCTATAAAAAAAGGAATAAAAATATGGCTGCTAGCAACTTAAAAATCACATAGTAGGACTTGGTCACTGCTTAGTCCACGAGAAAAGATGAGATAGAAACAGAATTTAGACTCAATGCCAGAACATAGCAGACAGGGGACGGAGAGATAGTAGGAATTAAGGTGTTTGCCTTGTACAGGGCTGACCTGGATTTTGATCCCGACACCACATTTAAAAATTTAAAAAAAATTAAAAATTTTTTCCTTTTTTTAAATTTTTATTTAGCTCTAATGGATATGGGGATCATCTGTTTAGTAATGAGTCCGGGTTGTGGGGTCAGGTAAAGAATGAAAAAAGAAACTCCCACTTTTGACCCAAAAAGTTTTAAAGATGAACTGCTGACTCCTCTTTCTCCCCAGTCTCATAAAACTTAATTCACCTCAGCAAACCATTTTGTCAGTAGGCACGGTGACATTCTTTATAGAATCCCTAAAGATGAGCGCACATCTCCTCAGTATGATGGGGAAAGACGTGGTCCCAACACATGGGCAATATAAATCAGGGGCAGAGAGTTCTAAGTCATCTGGGAAAGAAGAACAATGTTGCAGGAGTACAAACGCAAGCCTTTACATGGAATTTGACCTGTGGATTCAGATTAACTCTTGTATAGTTAGTCTTTGAGTTAAACTGTGAAGCATAAGTAGGATTCCAAGTTAGTTAAAAAAGAAATGTGAAATGGGACTTATCCTTCCTTCAGCGAGAGAGAGAGAGAGAGAGAGAGAGAGAGGTCTCGTGTAGAATTATGCATATAAAATCCTTTGTATATTGTACCTATAGAAAAGCCTCTGTGCATGTTCAAATAGATTGTGAAGGCAACCCAGAGTGTTTTAGAACTGTGTGGATGGCCCTTGTATTCTTGACAAGTGGCAAGATGTGTGGCATCCTGATATTTGATTAGCAACTATGGATAGCCTAGGTAACAGATATTTTGTTCTCCCTTCGGATCACACCTGGCTGTGCTCAGAGTTTACTCCGCCTTTGAACTCCAGAATCATTCTTAGTGGGCTTAGAAGACCATATGGGGTGCCAGGCTTTAAACACAGGTAAGTCACATGCAGGAAAAATTTTCTACTTTCTCTACTGTTGCTCCACCCCCATGTTTAGGCCTCTTTTCCCCATCCGAAGCATTCAGGTTTTAATCTGAAAAACAAAGTTACTGCTATAAAGATAGGCATTCCAAGAAATTGGTTTATGTGATTTTTGGGGTCTGCCTTGAAAGGCATGAAATCTGTAGGCTGACCTGTTAGGAAATGCAGGCTAGAATTAGTGAGCATGCTAGAATATCTGAAACTGATGACCAAATATGACCAGGTCGGATTGCATATTCATTATTTTTACGAAGCTCACATTCTGCTCTTGACACCTTCTAAAAATGATGAAATATGCAACCTAGATTAATAGTTGATTGATTAACTGGGGTCTATAGCCTTTCCAAACTGGCACCTGAAATGGGCAAGTTTACCTTTCTTGGACCAGAACTAAGGTTAAAAGTTAGGACAGGTAGGAAGACAGTCAAGCAGAGAATGTTTCATATAAACATGTAAACTGTTTATATGAAACGTCCATAATAGAGACATCCAATGAGGCAGAAAGCAGACCTGTGCTTGTTGGGGCTTAGGAGGCAGCGGGGGCTGCTTAGTGGGAAATGAATGGCTTAATGAGTGCCAGTTTCTGTTTCGGGCTGAGGAAGCATTTCTGGAACTGGGTAGTGGTGATCATAACTATACCTTGTGCCTTTAAATTGTACTTTTTAAAGTGGTAAATTTTATGTTATGTGTATTTTTTACTACGATAAAAAATGACAAAATTTAACTGTCACAAAACACTGCTCAACCCAGTTGATAGCTGCAGGTCAAAATTGGAACAAGTCCTCAGTGTGGGGTAGTAGGGTGTAATTTAAAAGTGTCAGATTAGTGTTTACCTTCTAGCAAGGGATTCAGCTCTTGACAAATGGCAGCCCCAGCTCCCTTACACACTTGAGAAGGACATTGTTCAAGCCTATAGCTCTAAACCCACAGAGTATAATGCGAGAATACAGGCAGGCTTGACTTTAGGCAGCCTGAAAATGAACTGAGTAATATAGGGTGGGATTGGGTGACCTTCCCAGAGCCAGTGATGAAGATCTTCAGCTCTCGGCAGCTTTTGCTTAGCATGTGCCTATTGGGATGATAGTCATGAATCTTGGCCTGTCAGAGAGATTGAGCTTGGCTGTTTTGGGCTCCTGAGAATATTTTACAGCTGCGGTTGGTTCTTTTTTTTCCCTCAATAAATGTGTTTCAGACTTGTTCATTATTGGGGACCATGATGTCTGGGTCTTTTCCTCTGTGCCTGGCACAAGCTCTCTCCTGGCATAAGGTAGATGTCAGCATAATGATCCTTTTGCAGCGGTGACAGTTCAGAGAAATGCTTTTCAGATTTGTTGGTACTGACAGACATAGATGAATTATCAACTAGAGTTATGGATCACCAAGAAAATGGACTCTGACAGTGCCCTGGAGCAGGGAGTGGTATGGACACCCTCTGGAAGAGGCAAGATAGGCCTGTCCTGGGAGCTGACATGCTGAGGCACACAGAATGCTTATTGCGTTAGTCAGGTAAAGGTATCCAGTGTTATTACAGGTAATGGGAAATCCAGGGGGAGACTGGGTAGGTAAAATGGCAAACTGGGCCTGGGCTAACTAGACTTGAAAACAAGTCAACTATTTCTATGTTTGCCATTGGCTGCATCCTCTTCAACTAGAATATTAGTGCAGTGACAGTTTCATCAAATGCAGATACTCTATTCGTTGTATTTTCAATTTTAGGGAGGTTGATTTCTGCAGTGAATTATTTTTGAAGTAATTCCTGTCTGTATGTTTGCACATATTTGTGCTCTCATTTATATGCATTCTTGGCCACGATGAGAACAAAGACTTTGGAGACTAATAGGAGAGGAAAATGGAGAGATCATCCAATCTGGAGACTCAAAACTCTCCTGGATGCTCTCCAATCCTAAACCCAGCCAATAGAATAGATGGGCCAATTCCCTCTTGCTGACTGTTTTTCTACAGTCTTATTAAAAAAAAATGAAGAGTGATTTTTACATTTATTTAGTAGCTGAAAAAATCAAAAGGATAATATTTTTCTGACACTGAAGTTGCATGAAATTCAAATATTATCTATAAATAGTTTTATTGGAACCCAACACAGCCTGTTCATTTATGTATTATTTATGACTGCTTTTGTGTTGCAAAGATAGAGCTGAGTGGCGATGACAGTGAAATGAAGGCCCACAGCCACAAAGCCTGCAATATTTACTATCTGATTTTACCAGAAAAAAATTTGCAAGCCTCTTAGAGCTGGAGTGAGAGTACAGTGGGTAAGACAAGTGAATGGTTGACCCAGGTTTGTTCCTCAGAGCTCTGTATGGTTCCCCTGAGCCACAGCAGCCATGATTTTTGAGTACAGAGCCAAGAGTAAAACCAGAACACCACCAGGTATGCTTCCCTTTTCCATTTACCCTACCCCCTACCCCCAACCTCTCAACTCTACCCCCGACAAAAGTGAGCAAAATAAAACAAGTTGCAAACCTTTCCTCTAAGCTATAGTAAAATGATTCCCTTTTAAGACTGGTGGGAAAACAGAACAATGTTGTTTCTAGAGCCTTCTAGCAGATTATAGATTTTATTTATAGATTCATATAGATTTTTGGTGTTCCTCTAATCTGTGTTGCTGTGAAGAGTCTGGAATAATTGTTACCCGTTGTGAAAGTACGTTCTGAATAGCATGCAGTTTTTGATTAGCATGATTGATTTCAATTAAGATACTTTAATTTTTAAATTGCTTTTGAACTTTCCATTAGAGGGTGGGAACTGAAGGGCAAGTGCAGGGTGTGTAGCAGCAGCCCTTGATCCCAGGATCTTGAGAGCAGCCTTGGAGATTAGCGAAGTTAATACAGTGAGTATAGGTAGCATTTTGTGAAAATGCTGCTTTCCTCAAGCAGCATTTTGTGCTGCTTGAGGAAAAGCACTGCATAAATATAAGACATTATTATTAATAACACAGAGGGCCTGGAGGTAATGGTCTTCATCTCTGACTCACAAAATAACAGGTTTCTACTAAACCAGTTTAGATTGGATGATTAAACACATGTTTGTACTGGGGCCAAAGTAGCAAGAAAATCTTGGAACAATGAGAGGACATTGTGATTTCTGAATGTATACATCTATCTTGATTTTTTAAAAGATAAATTTTGGAGAGGCTCTTGAGAAATACAAATGAAAGGATAGGGAGAGTAGGAAGAGAAAGAAAAGCCAATTAGAAGATATATTTCTGGAATGATTAACCTGTGGACAACTGGGGCTTCATCTGTTGTGGAACCCTCTGACACAATGTGAAAAATAAGCCCCAACTTGCCCTCCTAAAGACATTAAAATGAGCAAACTCATTAGCTAATAAAACTGTTTATAGGTTTATAGGTTATACATTATGTTAGGAGCTTTATCTAAGTAGTTTTGTTTAATTTTGAAGATCCAAGAAAGGTTTCTTAATTTCACAATAAGGAACTAAGGGGGTTGTATAAATGACATGGTCACTTTGCCTAGGGATACAGTTATAGTAGATTATATACTATGTAGTATAGCATATATGGCATATATAGTATATATTGTATATATAGCACATAAATAGCTTATATATATATATATATATATATATCTGTCTGCAACGTTCATCACTAAATGCAAGAACTGAGAGTGCCCACATGGCAGGCTACTTGTGTGGTATTCAATATGCTAAAAACAGTAACAATAATAGGCCTCATACCCATCAGCTGAACAAATGGTTTGAGGCTCTTCATGTTCCTGGAGCAAGCAGAGGCCCTTGGGCTATCTGAGCACAATACAGGCATGAATGAAGAATGAAAGATGTTGCACACCCACCTCAAGCAAATTGATGAACAATGGGAAGACAAGTGATACAAGTGATATAGGTTATATACAGTATACTAAGTTATATACTATATAGTATACATACATCACTGTCTGTCTTCACTGTCTTCGCGTTCATCATCAATTTGCTCGAGCGGGCATCAGTAACATCTCCATATGTCCTGTCTCATGCAAGTAGTGCCCAAGGGCACCTGCTTGCTCCAGTAACATAAAGAGCCTCAAACCATTCCATCAGGTCATGGAAATGAGGTCTATAATTGTTACTGGTATTTGGCATATCAAATACGACACAGGTAGCTTGCCAGGCTCTGCCGTGCGGGTAGCATACTGTTGTAGTCATCTGTAAATCCAGCATTTATTGATGAAAGCGGCGAGTGAGCCGGGCTGTGATAGGCTGGTCTGCTGGGTGGAGTTCTGACGCTGGGGAAGTCCAGATGTGGAAAATGGAGGCCCTCACGGAGTGGAGGGGGTCTTCTGGCTTGTTGCGAGGTTCTGCTGGGGTGGCAGGCCAGGGCTAGAACCTGCCTTCCCTCCAGGTGCCTGCGTGAGTGGCTGGCACAGGGAGAGCCAGTAGCAGCTCTGACCCATGTCTGTTAGTCTCTGGATCAGCATACCTTGGCTGGATTTAAAAAAGACTGCTTCAGGGTGGATCTTGATGAGCCAGGCTGTGATAGGCTGGTCTGCTGGGTGGCATTCTGACGAGGGGAAGTCCAGATGTGGAAAATGGAGGCCCTCATGGAGTGGGGGGGGTCGTCTGACTTGTTGTGAGGCTCTGCTGGGGTGGCAGACCAGGGCTAGAACCCGCCATGCCTCCTGGGCGCCTCATGAGCGGCTGGGCACAGGAAGAGCAAGTAGCAGCTCTGCCCCATGTCTGAGAATCTCTGGTTCAGCATACCTGGGCTGGATTGAAAAAAACTGCTGCAGGGTGGGTGTCGATGATCCGGGCTGTGATAGTCTGGTCTGCTGGGTGGAGTTGTGACGGAAAGAATTCCGGATGTGGAAAACAGCGGCTTCCATGGAGTCGGGGCGGGTCGTCTGGCTTGTTGTGAGGCTCTGCTGGGGTGGCAGGCCAGGGCTAGAAGACAAGTGATACAAGTGATATAGGTTATATACAGTATACTAAGTTATATACTGTATAGTATACATACATCACTGTCTGTCTTCACCATGCCTCCCGGGCGCCTCATGAGCCGCTGGGCACAGGCAGAGCAAGTAGCTTTGCCCCATGTCTGAGAGTCTCTGGTTCAGCATACCTGGGCCGGATTGAAAAAAAAAACTGCTTGAGGGTGGATGTCGATGATCCTGGCTGTGACAGACTGGTCTGCTGGGTAGAGTTGTGACGAGAAAGAAGTCCAGATGTGGAAAACGGCGGCCCCCCCCCATGGAATTGGGGAGGTCGCTCTGGCTGGTTGTGAGGCTCTGCTGGGGTGGCAGGCCAGGGCTAGAACCCGCCATGCCTCCTGGGCACCTCATGAGTGGCTGGGCAGAGGGAGAGCAAGTAGCAGCTCTGCCCCATGTCTGAGAGTCTGGGGCTGGAGCAATGGTCCAGCGGGTAGGGCATTTGCCTTGCACGCAGACGGCCCATGCCGGTCCAGGTTCGATCCCCGGCATCCCATGTGGTCTCCCAAGAACCGCCAGGAGTGATTCCTGAGTGCAGAGCCAGGGTAACCCCTGGAGCATCACGGGTATGACCCAAAAAGCAAAAAAAAAAAAGAAAAAGAAAAAAAGTTCTCTATGCTAAATAAAAATGTAATTGGCTTCTACTAAAATTTTGCCTTGTTTTAAAGTTGTGATGTTAATAGTTAGTGTGTCCTAAAAAGGTTATTCTCCGCTAACACATAACTCTGTAAATCCCAGTGGTTTGCCCCTTAGCTTATTTTTCTTGTACTATGTGTCCAGGAGTATGGCAATATCTCCTCCTTTTCTTGGTAATAGGTTAATAGTTTAAGGAAATAGCAGGTTAGTAGGCTTGGAATATATTTAATTCAGATGTTGAATTTCCTTTATGCTCATGAAAATTTTGAGTACCAGGGTGTTGGAACTGCAGGTTCCTAGGTTTGAGAATTAGAGTTAGGGTAACAAGGGGGCTGTTCTAAAATTTTCTACCCTGTAACTATCATCCAAAGATAATTTTGGGACTTGCATTGCTCCAAATGGTTGGAGAGTAAACAGCCATGCTTTCATTACTGAGAGACTTAATCTCAAACAAGTAGTAAGAACCTTTGGCAGTAGCACAGTGTGATAATATTTTGTCATGGTGATGGTGCTTATTCTTTTTTAGCAAGTGGTCCAATAGTGATTTCATTGTGGGTTTCATTTTCTTCATGAACTGGAATGACAATTAGACTGCAAATGTAAAAGAAACATCAACTGTTAATACACAATTAAATTGAAAATGTGAAAGAAACATTGGTTGTTAATACATACCAGTTTCAAAGAAGAAAAAAAAGTGACTTTGAAGAAAAAAATCATAAGGCTGATAATGGATATTGGATTTCTATACCTGTTTTGCCTTTCTAAGAAGTCCAAAGAACCCAGATCTGCCTAGACCTTTGTCCATGCTATGGTACAGTTGAGATTCAACTCAGGGGAAGAGGCAAATACTCTCCAAAAACTCCTGACATGGTGTCATATTTGGGAACCCTGTTGTGATGAAAAACATCCTTGTTTTTGTTGCTCTAGTACTGACTAGGTAATCACATTTTGTCATGGTGCCAGAGACCTTGTGATATGGAGTGTTTCTTGGGACTGAACCCAGGACCTTACATGTGCAGGGCATTCATTGTCATGATCAGAGTATGTAAGTACGGGGTAGGTCATTCAACTTGTTTTTTTCAATTTTGAGCTGAGACTGGAGGGAAGATAAGAACTCTACATTTGGTGATGAGCTATCCTTTCAAAAAATTTTAAGTTGAGGAGTTGTTTGACAGAGGTAACTGGAAGTATAAAGATATATCCTATCAATAGCAAAATTTTGAATTAAGTGGGTGAGGGGAACATCAAAATACCAACAGGGAAGTTTAGGGTCCCTATTAAAGCGAGGGAGGAAGGATAGAGTGATGAGAGGGAGAGCTATAGTAGTCCCTTCAAGGCCATGAGAATGGTCTGTATCTAGAACATCTAAATGGAGTATCCAAGATGGCTGCTTTGGGAAGGCGCCATCTTGGCCTGGGAGCAATGGTGGTAGTTCCCAAGAGAGAATCAATAGTGTCTGTAATGAATAACATCAGGCTAGGATCTGAATTCTTGTCCAAACTTTAGCACTCTGGCAGCAAGCACACAAAACAGATTGCCGTTTGCTTTCTCAGCATATTTGAGACACACTTGCCCATCTAGGAAGGCATAGTGGTCTGCCCACTGTGTGCCAACCTGTACTTACTCAGATAGTCCTTCCTGTCCCTCTTGGGCTGCTGTCTTTGCTCTCTCAGGGATCCTGCGTGTCTGGGAGTTGTGGATTGTGTGAATGATGAACTCATCGGCCAGATCTCTTACATTGTGCATGATTATCTACAATGGGGAGACTGTCCAGGATCAGTCTGAGTACGAAGTGGAACAGGCCTTGGAAGCCCAGTACAAGTGTATCATCATTTATCCCACCCACACAGCAATGATGAGACTGCCTGCTGGATCACTGTGGGCAATGCCTGCACAAAACCACCAAGCTGCCGAGCATGGTCTGCCCTTCACCCTATTGCCCGATATCCTTAGGTTACTCCCACTACATCTTCCTGCCTGTTGGCTTGCTGATCCTGGCCTGCTGCATTCTCTATGGCATCTCGTGACAGTTTGACCCATGCTGCAAGTACCAGGTGGAGTATGATGCCTATAAATTGCTCCACCTGCCCTGC
>JAJIBD010034066.1:0-18780 GCA_021461705.1 Cryptotis parvus
TTGTTGTTCTTGCTCCTTTGGATATGCTCCTAGACTGATGACATTTACCTTAGTGAAGTTCTGTTTTTTATAAACATATTTTCCCCAAAGTATAGTATTTTGAATTTTACTATTTTCACTGACTATAGCTTCCACATCTCTTTTCAAATTTTGACCCTTTGCCTATATCTAACTATGTAAATCTAATGATGGTCTACATTCTTCACTAAGTTTTTGCTTAAAATTGGCATTTGTCTTTTGCATTTGTTCTCATTTTTGGTTTTTTATCCATCAGCACATATTTACTGATCATATACAGGTGGAGTAATTTATACAGGCCACATATTTTGGCACAATGTACTTTCATCTTTTTATGCCATAAAATTTATTCAGAATAAATTAAAGAACTTAATATTAGAAGAGAGTCATCAAGAGAAATGTTGGCAGAACTCTCTATGATATGGGTTTAGAGATTTTCAATGATTTAGCTACAATGCAAAGAAAAAAAATCCATCTCCCCCAAAAGGAGGGGACTGCAGTGAACTAAAAGTTTTTTGTACTGCAAGAGAAATAGAGAAATGTTAGCTAAAAAAAAAGTCACCCTCCTGAACGGAAAAAAATGTATTAACGCATCATTACGAGATAAAGTACTAATATCCAAGATACATAAAGCATTTACAGTACTCACAACAAAAACAGAAGTAGCAAAAGTGGGAGGAGTATAGATTAGGAGATAAAATAGGTGTTAGAGTACATGTCTAGTATTGAACCAATCTGGTTTCAATGCTCAGCACCACAGAACACCTGTATTCACTGTAAGGCTCAGGCAACTGCATTCTTGGAATCTAAGCACAATGTACTATTTGTACATACTTTTATTTATAATGTAATTTTAAAAATGCTTATATGCCTTCAGGAAGTATTTGTCTTTAGAATATTTTTTGTAGCATATTTTCTATAGGATATAGTGTAGAAAGTCAGAGTTTTGGGTGCACAACTGAAGTGGAAAACATTTGAAATTCTTATGGAAAACCATCCACTAGTCAGGGGAGTTAAACATAAGGAATCTGAAGAACAGTGTTTATCTATATTTTATCATCTTTAAGGAACCTTATATTAAAGTTCAAACACGTTCCCTTAGATTTCCCCAAATCATGCTCTAGACACATCCTATGTCATTCATTAATCTCTTCTTCATTCTTCTCTTTCTGGTATTATTCCTTAAACATTTGTATATTCAGGTTTTTTTTTTTTTGCAGGACTTTAACTTTTTCTTACTCTTTACACTCTCTGTGGATAATCTTAATTAATCCTATGATTTCTGTGCCTTCAGTGACCCACTTTATCTGTGGCTCACATGTTCTAATTAAACTAATTACATTCTTGTCTCACTGAATCTCAACAAAACTATGTTCATGAAAAATGAACTAGTTCCAGAGCCCCCCATTCACTCTCAATGGAACTAACATCTCTGATTGCAGCAGTTATGTGTACCTAGGTCGAGAAGTCGAAATGATGAACGACCTAAAACATGAGCTGCGCAGGAGGAAGAGAGCGCCATTGAATGCCTTCAAAAAGCATTAAAGAAATAGCAAAAAAAGAGGCTGGAGCGATAGCCCAGCGGGTAGGGCGTTTGCCTTGCACCTGGCCGGCCTGTGCCTGCCTGGGTTTGATCCCCGGCATCCCATATGGTTCCCTGAGCACCGCCAGGGGAAATTCCTGAGCAAAAGAGCCAGGAGTAACCCCTGAGCATCGCTGGGTGTGACCCAAAAAAGCAAAAAAAAAAAAAAAAAAAGGAAATAGCAAAAAAGACAAAGAACCTCCAGCTCGGGCACATATCTTGGACTCCACCATTCTCCCTGCATTAACATACACGCCCAGAGACCTGGGCCCTATGAAATTAGGATGAGAATGCTATTCCTGTCTCCCAAAAGAGGATTCGAAAGAGCTATGCTTGGAATATCATGCCTCACTCAAATGAGAGAAGGAATCCGGAGTTCCGACATCGCTCTTCCAGAGTCAGGGATGCTGTTTTTTTGCCAAGGCATCGAAAATCAGATGAGCTGGACATGTAATGTGATTTGGAGATGACTGCTGGACTAGAGCCGTTACTGACTGGATCCCACAGGATGTCAAAAGATCACGTGGCCGCCCACCTACAAGATGGTCAGATTTCTTTGTCAAGACCCGAACCAACGGTTTGAGGCTCTCGTATTCCTGAAGCAAAGATGCCATTGGGCTACACTGACATGTGATAGGGTCAAATGGAAATGTTACTGGCGCCTGCTTGAGCAAATCGATGAGGATGTCAAGTGATCAAGTGACTTTCTTGTCTCACTGTGATTTATCCAGTCATTTGTTCTTGTCACTTGTGTTGTTTGCAGATTCCTCGCTGTTGTGAATAGTGCTTTGATGAACATAGGTGTGCAGATGGCTTTTTCTGCTTATGTGTTTTTGGACCCCTTGAGTATACCCTCAGGAGTGTTATTGCTGGGGAGTATGGAAGCTACATTTCTAGGTTTTGAAGTAATATCCATATTGTTTTCCAAAAAGGGCGGGATGAGTTGCCATTTCCACAAGTAGTAAGTGAGTGTCCCTGTCTCCCTGAATCTGTTCCAACACTGGTTGTTATTGTTCTTTGCATGTGTACCAGTTTCTGTGGTGTGAGATAATATCTCATTGTTGTTTTGATTTACATCTCTCTGATAATTAGTGATGCAGGGCATTTTTTAAATATATCTTTTGGCAATTTTTCCTCTTTGAGGAAGTTTCTGTTGATTTCTCTCCATTTTTCTGATGGGGTTGAGTAATTATTTTCTTGTTAAGTTCTACCTGTGCCTTTGATATATTTGATATTATGCCTTACCCGATGCGTGTTGGGTAAATAATTTTCCTATTCCTTGGGCTGTCTTTGTATCCTGGTTATCGTTGCCTTCGGTCGTAGCACCATCTGTGCTTCCAGTTGTTTGGTCAGTGAGTCAGTAAGGTGTTTCATCCTTAAAGATGCATTTTCCCCCACCCCAACCCTAAATTATGTAATCATAAACTTCAGTTTTTCTTTCTCTTTTTGATGCATTATTTGATATGCCAAAAACCAGTAACAATTATAAACCTCATTCTCATGACCTGAAGGAATGGTCTGAGGTTCTTCGTGTTCTGGGGTGAGCAGATGCCCTTGGGCTATGCTAGCTCACCACAGGATGTATGGAGATGTTACTGGTGCCCACTCAAGCAAATCGAGCAATGGGAAGACAAGTGATACAAAGTGATTTTTTCCTGCACCTGGAACAACATAAAGGTAGCAGTTTTGTAGTGGTGTGATCATGGGCCTTAGAGCTGGGCCTGAGTCACAGTCTTCTTTCACGTATTAGTGATCCAATCTTGAGGAATTTTTTTTAATGTTTTGTTGGTGTTTATTTTCCACTTGTAAAAATGCTTGTGATTGCTTCTTTGCTCCTTGTTTTGAGGATTAGAGTTATTGCTGGTGTGGGACTTAATTCACTGCTGCTAGGAACATCATATAGTCTAGCCTCTTAGGAAAACAATATGGAGACTTCTCAAAAAAGTAAGAATGGCATTCCCATTTGACCCAACTGTTTTACTTCTTGGTGTCATTCTCTGGAAAAGAACACAAAACATCTGTTGAAACGGAGGCAAGTGTACCTATCTTCATCGTCACACTTATTATATTAGCTTGCAGATAGAAACAGTGTAGATGTGAATGACAGGCAAATGAACAAGGAATCTGTGGTATATATATACAAAATGAAATGCTATGCGACCACAAAAAAATGAACTCTGGTGTTTGCAGCAAATTAGATGGAATTGAAAAGTGTCATGTTGAGTGAAACAACTCAGAGGGGAGAAACGAGTTGTAGGTGATCTTACTTCATCTCTGAAATATGGAGACAGAACAAGGGAATAGATAGTATCAAGTGGCAACACACCTTTGGCTCTATATTACAGAACCATTTACCAAGTAGTGTGGGGAAGATTGGGTGGGTGAGAGTGAAAACCAGAGGCGTAGGTGACATAGGGAAAGTGGTGGGGTTGTGGTGTTTTGTTGGTGGTGGTGGTCGGGTACGGTAGGTTTGTATATTAATGCCATATACATTATTGTAAACTACAAGAGAATCCTACCCACATGGCAGAGCCTGGCAAACTACCCGTCTCGTATTTGACATGCCAAATTCCAGTAAAAATTATGGACCTCATTCCCATGACTTGATGGAATGGTTTGAGGCTCTATATGTTCCTTGAGTGGGCAGATGCCCTTGGGCTTTCTCGCATGTGACAGGACATATTGAGATGTTATTGGTGCCCACTAGAGCAAATGGATGATCTACAGGAAGACAGTGAAACATTATTGTAGCCATCTTGTCTAAAGTCATATATTAAAAAAATGGATTTCATATAGTGAATGAGGCAGATTTACATTCCATATCTTTAAGTTCATGGTTAATTATTGCTGCCTTTCACTAGTATATAACTGACATTACCTAGAATTTTGGTTGAAGTAATGTTATTACAAAATTCTAGTTGTCAGCGTATTATCTCAATGGCATAATAAACAATAGTTTTTAAAATATTAATGTACAGAATATGAAGTATGATTTCACATTATTCTTTAAAAAGTTTCATTTAAGCAATTTTTAATAAAATGCATATGTTCTTCCAAAATGAACAAGCCAGGATTGGTAAGGTATTTGACATATCACTTAAAATGGACCTTTAATTTATTATAGTTGTAAAGTTTACTTACATACACATAAAATGATTTCTTGTAATTATGTGCTCTTGATTCTGATATCTTACAAAAAAGAAACATTCTATTTTTACACTTATACAAAAATAATTCAAAGATAGTATATGTCCTATATTTAATTATTCTCTAAAATTATATATATTTTCTTAAAATATAAATTTTTACATATATTTATATAATATTTATATTTATTTAGACTCAGTATTTAATAGCATTATATTTACATTCAGACTCAAGCCAAATCTTATGTTCTCCAACATTAACAATAAGTAGCTCTTTTCCTACCCGCTTGCACAATAAAATAATTTTTAGCATTACAGGATGACTGTGATGTTTGTCCAAGTTCCCAGATATTAGAAAAAGTATAGTATTAGTTAAGAATCTATTAGAATTTTCTCTCATTTAGTTGATAAAAAGTATATTAATTGTACAGGAGAAAGGCATTGTGTTTATTAAAAATGCACTTTTTAGTATCAGACTATATCATAACAAAGTGAGCATGTAAGTCGTTTAGTATTACTGGAAAACAGCCAATTTTAGCTAAAACTTGTAGTTTTAATTAACTTTCCTTAAAGTGAGTTTCACATTGATCAGCTTTTTCAGAAGGAAGAAATTTAGAGCTATAAACAAAAAGTATATTATGCTCATTTTATAGATCAATAGTTAAAAACCCTGCCAGAGCTAAGTTGTTTTTTTGTCTTACTCATCTGGCCATGATGATTTTGGAATCTTTATACACTGATGATATGTCTTGGTTATGACTTTGGAATATTTTCATTAAACAGGTATGAAGCCAAATCCTGAGTCAGACAAACTTCCTATCATGCATAAAAAATTCTGGATTAGTTTCATCCTAAAAAGAAAAACAATTGGAAATTATGTCATGGGCCCCTTTTGGCATATTATATATAGAGTGCACTACTCAAACATGTTCTCCCGTTCTGTCCTGTCTTGACAATCCCCCCCCCCCCCCCAAAAGGGTGCACACCAGAAGTGCTTCAGGGCTTACCTGGCTCTGTGCTCAGGGTTCACTCCCAGCAGTACTCAGGGCACCATGTGGTCCTGGGGGATTGAGCTGGGTCGTTTGCATACAGGCAAATGACTTAGCCCCCTGTTCTTCTCTCTGGCCCACAACGTAACAGGCTTTCACTTATCTTCCATGAACAGAGATGCCATTCATTTGAATGATACTTTTCATTATACTTAGACCAAATTGTGACAACTGAAAAATTCTTGAAAACAATTGGAATGAAAATGTTACTTTTAAAGACACTTTTACCTAGCAACCTGCAATTTTAACAAATAATGAAGAAAATGAAAGACTCCACTTAAAAATGATTTTTAGTTGAGTAAATAGGAGTGCAAGATACTTTCACCTTCATTTGATTCCAGACTCATAGCTAATCTTACATACCATGCAAAACGTACATGGTGTTTATTTTTCATTAAACACCCTCCCACTTTACACAGTGTTCCCACTTTGCACAGTGTTTTCCTTGAGATACTGGAAAAAATCCATTAATATTTTATGTGCCTTTAATAGCTTGAACTGTCAATTGCATATTCTAGACTTATAGCTAAAAGAATTTTATTTAAATTGTATGCTTTTACACAGATTATCTCCTTTCCCTGCATGATTCAAAGTAATGAAAAATGGAAATATTTATTTTGAGGATTAGCCAATTCATATATTATTGGACATGAAACAGACCACCCAGGCCTGAAGCCTACTGTTTATGTTTCAGATCTGAAGTCTACATATGCTCTTGATGAGCAAGAGCTATCTTTGTTAAAGATAGAAAGCCTTAAGTCTGCAGTGGGGAATAATTTCAGGCTTCTCTCCACCTCTCCCCACTCTGGCTAATGAAATTTTGTCAAGTAGATCATTTCTTTTCTACAGGGAAAAAAGATTGTTTTGGGCCCTCACTAGTAAAGTTACTAAATTTAATCTATCAAGGTTCTGATGTTTAATATTTTTTGGAAAGCACCATTAATTTTTGCATCAAATATATAAACTCTTCCAGTTTCTCACATAAATATGTAGACACACACAAAAAAATAAAAAGCTGTAATTCCTATGAAGCTTTGCCCCTTCTACAGTTTAGAATTCTTCAGATATTGATTGTAAGCTCTCTTTTTATTACCTTTTTGCATTCTTGTAACCAACTTGCCCCATGTTCATAGCTTTAACCAATCATGAGCTGTCTATATAATATCAAACGTGTTATATATTTCCTCAACTTCCCTATTTGGAAATATCTTTTTTGGTTATTATTTTCTATTACAACACCATGAAATAGACATTTATAAAGCTGTTCATGATTGGGTTTCAGTCATACAATGTTGCAGCACCCATCTCTTCATCAGCACACATTTCCGACCACCAATGTCCCCAGATTCCCTCCCTCCCTCCTCCTGCCTCTATAGCAGGCCTCCTCCTTCTCCTCCTTTCTTCTCCTCCTTTCTTCTTCTCCTCCTCCTCCTCCTCCTTCTTCTTCTTCTGCTGTTGCTGCTGCTGCTTCTTCTTCCTCTTCCTCTTCCTCTTCCTCCTTTTCCCTTCTCCTTTCTCCACCCTTCTTCCTTTCCCTTCTCTTTCTCCTCCTCCTCCTCATTCTTCTCCTCCTCCTCCCTTTTCCTCCCTTCTTCCTTCTCCTTCTCCTCCTTTTTCTCCTCCTCCTCCTCCTTATCCCTCCTTCTTATCCCTCTTCCCTCCTCCACTTCCCTCCTCCTCCTCCTCCTTGCTCTCACTCTCTCACTCCCTCTCTCCCATCTCTTACACATTGTGGCTTGCCATATATACAGCAACTCATGTCTTTTAGTTCTATATTTCCAGTAAAGTGGAAGGCAGGGTCTTGCTAAAACTAAGGGTAGAAATCAAAGACTTGAACAGAATTCAGAAGATTGAAGCAACTTATTTGTTAAAGATCAGACTGAAATAACAGGCTTGCTGGGATGTGCTCAACTGAGGTCCACTTAAAGTTAGAAATTGTATTTTGTTGTGTGTTTTTCCTAGCAGCCCACCTTTACTTCCATAATGCTTAGGAAGAGAATGCTTAGTTTATCTGGGGTTGTAGTTCTATCAAATGAAAGTGATGCAAAGATGGAAGGGAAGAAGAGTTTAGGGTTAATAGAGTTTTTTCTGGATCAAATTGGTTAAAAAGGACAGAGAAGAAAGAAAATCTTGGTAATGAATTCCCTATCTCATAAGAAGGCAGGACAGACAATGCAACCTCGCTGCACTCATGTTTTGCTTGCAGAAAGCCTGGGTTTAGTTATTGATACTTGATGATCCCTGAGTACCCTCAGAAGTGATCCTCAAGCAGAGAACCAGCATTTCTGGGCACAGTCTAGCAACCAACCAACCAACCAATTATCCAACTCAACAGCAGAAAACAAAAATAAGAGGTGATGAGACTTGGCAGTAGTGGAGAATGTGGTAACAGTTAAGCTGAATACACGGATCAGTGAGCAATTAGGTCAATAAGTTCATGATGGTGGATGATTGAATGGGTGCAGTTTCTCACCAGAAAAGAGATGTCCAGAGCGCTTTGTGGGCACATGTTTGTATGCCAAAGTCACCTAGAATAATGGGAGAGTTGGGAATTGAGGAAAGACAAAGAGGTGAATTTTAAAAACTTTTATGAATTCATATTGACAGAAGGTTTAGTAGAAATAACAATAATGAGGGAGAGATAGGGTGGTATGACTGACTTGAAATGAGTCAAATTTTTTAGGATATTTGCTAAACAATTGGAGATAAGTGTATGAAACTGACATAGTGAAGAAGGAAGAAGGCAAATAAACAGCTTTCGTTTGTGATGATTACATGGCATGTCTTTTTGTCACGTGTAGTTCATTTTTTTTAATTAATATTTTATTATACCACCGTGAGATATACAATTACAAACGTTGTTCATGTTTGGGGATTTCGATCACATAATGTTCTAGCACCTCTCCCTCCACCAGTGCCCATTTCCGCCACCAATGTCCCCAATTCCCTCCCTCCTCCCATAGCCTGCCTCTATGGCAGGTTCTTTATCTCTTTTCTCTGTTTCTCCCTCCTCTCTCTCTCCCTCTCTCTCTCTCTCTCTCTCTCTCTCTCTCTCTCTCTCCCTCTCTCCCTCTCTAAACATTGTGGATTGCAGTGCATACACTTAGAGGCCATCATGTGCATTTTTCTGACATGGCATGTCTTTAACTGAGTGATTTTTCTTGGGAGGCAAAGTCAAAATAAATCAATACAATTTTTTTCCAGATGAGGTAGAGATAACAGAGTGTCCACTTTAGGCTTTTAAAAAAGAAAAGCCAGCTGATTTACTAGCAGAATTAATGTGTTTGGGAATGGATTTTTTTTCACTGTATATATGCTATGCATTGCTTACAAAAAAGGTTTTTTAAATTAGAGGAACTGGCATATGTGTGTGTGTGTGTGTGTGTGTGTGTGTGTGTGTGTGTGTGTGTGGGTGGGTGTGTGGGTGGGTGTGTGCATGTGAAAGGAGTGAGAAAGGCTGTTTCTGAAGGAGTGCCCAGTGGATGTCAATGAGAGCTCATAGTGGACTAACACACTTCACGTTGGTGGAGCTATTGCAGGCACAGCGTAAAAATTTATACTCCCAAGCCTTTATTATTTTTACCCTTCCCTTCCATCTGTTATGCCTGAAGACACACAGCATTTCCGACTGTGGTGTGCTCACCTGAAATACTCATCGGGGCTTGAAAGTTTATAGCTGCAGTACTCACGCATTCTGGTTGTGCTTCAGTGCTTCACGGGTGCTTTCCAGGAGACTCACACCTGTCTCTGAGCACATTTTTTGTAGCATGCCTTTGGCACCTGTAAGTGGTATTGGAGGTCAAACTTTGGCCTCATACTTTTAAGGTGGGTAACTGCAACTGAGGCATCTCCCGGAGGGCTGATAGAACTCAGTGGGAGCAGTAGGTGATTTCAGTTTGGGCGTGTAAGAGTAGCCCTCACTTTGGGAAGATAAGGTTTGAGAAATAATTTTGGGTAACACTTAGGGCGTTCATACAGCATATGGAGGTCAACATGAAAGTCAGGTTAAAGGAAGCCTAAGTCCTCACTGGTGTAGTTTTTAGAGGAAAATTTTTTCAATACAGCGATAATTGAAGCCTGATTATACATTAATATAAAATGTTGTGTGTTTTAGTTTGGGGCCTCACCAGGAAGTGTTCAGGTCTTCCTTCTGGTTCTGCATTTAAGAATCAGTTCTGGCAGTGTTCAGGGGACCATATGTGGTACCAGGGGTCAAACTTGGATCCACTGCTTTTAAGACAAGTTCCTTACCCACTGTCTCTTTGGCCACTCATATGGAATGTCAGTAGCAAGCACCATTTTAAATGTTGACTTTTGGTGGCCAGAAGGGTGATGAATAAATTCTTGGCTAATTATATCTTTTATTAAGATATGTAGTTACAAAGATTGATTATTGAACTGAGGAGATGCATAAAACAAAATAACACTCTCAATGGAAAGGACGTCTAAAAATAATTGGGTTAAAAATTGACATCTAAAAATATTCACAAAAAGGTAGTCGGGGATCACTCTTCAATGATGTGGGGGCTCAGAATCATATGTGGTGCTAGGGCTCGAACCTGGGTCCAGCCATGTAGATAGCTAACCTCTCACCCATTACATACCTTTTTCAGCTCCTTATATTTAAGATAGCTATTTTTTCTTTTCTTTATAATTAAATTTTTGTTTCTAAAATTTTGCTTAGTCTGTTGTTATAAATCAATATTTTGGCATCAGTTTGTTATATGATTGTAGATTCCACTATCTTACAAAACAACTCATTTAAAGAAATCATATGAGAAATATTATTTAACTATACTTTTCTAATTTCAATTAAACAAATAGATCAGTGATAGGATCCAATAGACTGTCTGCCGAAAAGCTTAATGGTATGTAACAAAGTAATATTTTCTCCAGTATAATCCAGAAATGCTTATCACTTTTACTCATGATTGATCGTATCCTAATATTTTACATGAATTCTCTTTTTTCATTTTGTTTACATAAAAGTAGTTTATGGGAACTTGGGCGACCTTCCAATGACGGGTAGAGCTGATTTGCCTTGCAGCGACCGGCCTCTACACCGGCCTGAGTTCGATCCCCATCCCATATGGTGCCCGAGCACCGCCAGAGTAGTTCCTGGTGTAGAGCCCCTGAGCATTGCAGTGAGCCCAAAAAAAGGAAAAAAGTTTAAAAACGCTGGCGGAAACACAATCCGCACTTTTATTTTCATAGCAGCAGCACTTTGTTCACACCTTGACAAAACCTGGAAACAACCATATAGTATGCCGAGAACCAAGGGACTGGATAAAGGCTTTGTGGTACATCTACACAGTGAATACTATGCAGCTGTACAGAAAAATGAAGTTATGAAATTTTGCTACATAAATGGATGGATATGGAAAGAATCATGTTAGGTGAGAATAAAATTCAAGGAAAGGAAAGAGAGGGAACATAGAATGACTGCATTTATTTGCATGTTATAAATACTAGGTGATCTTACCAAAAGTGGAAATTACACTTAAGCGTGTGGGAGTCAGAGGTTGGTTTAAGATGAGAAAAGAACATGTGTAGAATAAATGTCTAAAAGTTACAGATACTAACATAGAACTAAGCATTAAATACAGACAAAAAATGCAAGTGATGGCTTCTAAGTGATGCGTAGTGACAACCCACAATGTGTGGGAGAAGGAGGAGAGAGAGAGAGGGAGAGAAAGAGGAGATAAAGAACCTGCCATTTAGGCGGGATGTGGGAGGAGAATTGGGGACATGGGTGGTGGCTGAGGGCACTGGTGGAGGCGAGGGGTGCTGGAACACTGACCCGGAAACCCCAGGCGTGAAATTAGCGTTGTAATTGTATATCACCTGGTGGTATAATAAAATGTTAAATACAAGAAAAATAAGTAAAGATATATGCACATTAAAAATTGAAATCAAGAGCAAATTGTTGAGCCAGGGATAGGCAATGTGTTCTTGAGTGTTGAGCATAAGGAGAGAAATTGGGTGTTCAATCTAAATTTTAAAAAAAATAAGTAGTTTATGTCTTCTTTTAACTTATATGACTGGTCAGATGCTACCTATTATTTAAATTTCTTCATTTCATTAATTTGAATTTAAAACGTCATATGAAAGAATATTTTAGAATTGAATCCATAATTATTGTGAGACTACAGGCTTGTTAACTCAAAATTATTTTTTAAAAGTTTTTTCTAGTTTCAGTCATATATCCTGAAGGACCATATGTAAAGCTTCCAATTCTGTTTTGCCTTTGTGAATGCTGTTAAAAAAATACTTTCCATGAAACTTGCTATATCAGGTTACCTATCAGTTTACTTTAAGAAAGGTCATTTGAAATTATACCTACTTGACTATAATCTTTTTGAAGAAAAGTACCCTTGAAAATTATATGCCACCACTGAAAAAAGTCTGTAATAATAATAGACTGTTGAATTTTGTTGCTTGTGGCTTATCGGTACCTGGCTCCTTGGAGCTACAATGTGGTCACATTAAGGTTCTGCTGATTTTTATGAAATTTTCATGACTTTAGTAGCTAGAAGAGAATCTTTATCACGTCCTATTACCATCTTGACCTTTAATCTTCAGAAAATTACTTAACATCTGCAGGCTGTGTTTACTTCTGTGGTTGCCAAAACTTGTATGTACTCTGTAGTCACCATTAGCTTCTTGAAATGTAGCCCTCAAATTTAATGTATTGTGAAGACAGACAATAGATTGGAAGATTTACTATGGTAAAAGATTGTGAATATTTCATATGTTTCTTTCATTTTATTGTTTGTTAACATGGTAAAGTAGCTGTTTTGGAGTAAATAAAGTATATTATTCAGTTAAATTTATATATTTTTATTTTAAAATCAGCTACTAAAAAGTTTTAAGTTACACACCACGTTTCTAAGTGAACAGAGATGGTCTCTAGAGTCTAGTCCCATGATGGTAGGTGTGTGATGACATGCAGAGTGATGTCCCAATCATTTGCCTACTTGTTTCTTTGTTTTTGACCGGCCCAATGGAGCTCAGGGGCTGCCCATAGTTCAGTACTTGGGGATCACTCCAGTGAGGTTGGCTCAAGGGGAACACATGGTAGCAGTTCTCTGAGATTTGAAATCTGAGCCTTCCCGGTTTGATTGTGGTCTCAGGGAGGATTTTTTGCAGTGTGCCACTTTGCAACATAGAACTCTTGAAAAATCTGTTTAGATTCTCAGTACATTAAACAAATGAACTTGCTTTGAGAAGTTGGTCTTTAATCTCCCATTATAGTTAACATCTTCTCATTACTGAAGTTGAACCTTTCTCTGTGCCATTGTTATCCTGCCTATTTGAGTTCTTTTATTGTTTAACTCAAGTGTATTCATATTTTTCTTAGTGATTTATTTCGTGTCTACAAAAGTTTTGACATTTCATGGTTTTCACTGTAGTTAGAATATGGTAGAAAGATGAAAGACTTTGGGACCAGGGGGTAGTTCAGTGGATTACTAGGCATAAGCTCAATCTGGGTAGAGTCCTAGCGACAGATACCCAGCTGCCTTGCTGTGTGCGGACCTGGAGGCTTCCTGCGCGGCTGGTCCCAGCACCAGTCTGGCGGCACCTAACCTCCAGCTCTTGCTTTGCATTGGCAGTCTGGTGAGCAGCATCACCGTGGGACTCCTGAAGCGCAATACGGGTCTCTCCCACCCTCAGGCAGCTGGACTGGAGACGGAAGGCATACTGTACAACTCTGCTATGGCTCAGCCTCTGCTTAGGTCGGACCTAGCACCAGTCCCTTGAGATTTGGTCGTTTTCTCTGCAAAATGGCTATCTTGAAGTTCAAAGTTGCTACCCAGCCATGTTTTTATTCAAGGGGTTTTTATTTGCTGCTTTTTTTCTTTATTCTTCACTTTCTTTCCTAGTAGCTTTTTTTCCTTAGCATTTATCTTTATTATATTTTAGGC
The DNA here is from genome assembly GCA_021461705.1 of Cryptotis parvus. Lineage (NCBI taxonomy): Eukaryota > Metazoa > Chordata > Mammalia > Eulipotyphla > Soricidae > Cryptotis > Cryptotis parvus. The sequence continues at coordinate 13,721 of JAJIBD010034066.1, forward strand.
CCTTCCTTTCCCTATTTTTTTTTTAACGTCATCAGAAACAAAAATGAAACTGCCTGTGCCCTTATGTCTCTTATCAGAGTATTAGAGAACTGTTGCTCTCTCCCTTTATTCAAGTTATTTTTGGTTTCTTTTCTCTTCTCCAGTATCCCTCTAATTCTTTGTGGTATTTTGGCACAATTATATTAGTAGGCAAGAAAAGCTAATTGGAAGCAAGTTATATTGAATAAGGATGTTTTGAGCAAAACTTGTTTTTTAAAGGCTACTCAGGCATGGGGGAAGATACTATGGGGTAAGACCCCAGCTTGAATACAAGTGACCCCATTTTGATCCCTGAACAGTATATAATCACCCATACTGGGAGTGAACTGGAATACAGAGCCAGGGACAAGCTCTCCAGCACAGCCAATTGTGGTCCCCAAACCAAACCAAAAAAGCATATCCTGATGTTACAGTTTCAGATACCTACTATTTTATTCAATATGAACATCATTTGCCCTTATTATTCTAATTATAGTTATCAAAACTCACTTGATCATTAGTGTTGTTTCAAAGAATTTGCATAATTGAAAACATTTGTATTAGATTTTTTCACAACCATTTTAGAAAAGGATAAAAAAAAATGGAAATACTTGCCAAAGTTGATCTTTTAAAAAAGCAAAGATTGATTCAGCATTGATTCAATTTAATGATTTTATTTAATGTAAATTATTTTTGTCTATAGCAAGACCATGATTTTAAGACACTTTGCTATATTTCCCTTAGATTTATATAAAATACTATTTTGATTTTATTTGCTTTTTTGCTCTGTACCAATTTGTAAAATCTAAACATGCCATTTCTTTTTAGAACTGCAATTAGACCTTCTTAGTAAATGCAGTGAAACTGCAGTCTGCTCCCAGTAGAACCAATTTTTAGGTTTGAGTAGGATTCTGATACTATTTTATTCCGAGAGGGAAATTTATCTGAATTAACATTTCTGTTTAGAAACTATCTAAAGATGATTCTTGGTTCCTAGTAAATGAACCCAGTTTGGAGCACGACCTTGCTTAGTTCAGATTTTAAGGCAAAGTTCCCAAATGGTGATTCTATTGAGTTTGTAAAAGTCAATTGGCATCCAAATGTTTCCATTTTTATATTTGAGGTCATGTTCAGAAAAAAAAGTTTGCAGTAATCCTCTAGGATCTTACAATCACAGTTGATTCCCTAGAGATGCTGCCTGTTTCAGCAACTTTACTTTGGTTCTTAAGAACCAAAGTATAGCTCAACCACACTCTATTCTATTATAAAATATTCTGTACAGTGTTTATCAATATCGAAACAGCATTTTTATCATTGAAAAATAATTCTAAAGAAATCCCATTGAAATTATTTTGAAAATATATAAAGAATATTAATGTGGCTTGAGAGATACCTCCGTGGGCTACAGCAAGTACTTTGTGCCTGAGATCACATGATCCTGTAGTACCACCAAGACTGATCTCAGAGCATAGTGCTATTACAACCTTTGAGTATCACCAGGTGTGGCCCCTCTCTTGAAAACCAAAAAAAAAAAAAAAAAAAAAAACCAAAAGACAGTAGCAACCATTATAAAGAAGTGTTAATGAAATGAACAAAAATAGCTTTCCCCAAATTTGTTCTTTTTGTTACTATCCCAGTTTAAGATTGTTTGTGTGTGAGGCTTCATAGACTAGAACTTGTGAGTTACTCTGTTTTTCATATTAAATGCCATGTTTCAGAATGCTCTCAACTCTAATAAATCAAAAATAGTAGATTCAAGAGTAAAAATATGTGCATGTTCACAATAAATCTTGATCAAACTCCCTTCAGGTTCTCAGTAGTAAACTGAAATGGTTGAATTAACCTATTAAATTAGACATATGTAGTTGGGACACTAAAGTTTTTTTAAACAAAGCAAAATTAATAGTCTGAAATTAGGGGCTGGAGCGTTAAAACAGCTGATAGGGCCGTGGTCTTGCACGAGATTTGTGATGCCCATATGGTTCCCAGAGCTCACCCGGGCTGATCCCTGAGAATCACCTGGTTGCCTCAAAAAATAAACAAGTCTGAAATTAATTTTATGTTATTCTTTTAGATATTTGCATGATAAACAGTTGGCAGTCAAAATTAATTATAAACATAAAGTGAACATTGTTTAACAAATGGACTGGAAAAAAATCAATTAGAAAGAGAGGGGTTGGTTTGTTTTATGTGCATTGTTTAAAAGTGATGAGCTGTAGTAATAAGTACAGTGGGTGGGACATTTGCTTTGCTTACGGCCAGCCTTGGTTTAATTCAAAGAAAATTACAGGTCAATATCCCTGATGGACATAGATGTAAAGATCTTCAACAAAATACTAACAAATAGAATACAAAGATTCATCAAAAAGATCATACACCATGACCAAGTAGGATTCATCCCAGGGATGCGAGGATGGTTTCAACATTTGCATGTCCATCAACATAATACACCATATCAATAAAAAAAAAAAAATATGATTATATCATAGATGCAGACAAAGCATTTGCAAAGATCCAGCACCCGTTCATGATAAAAACTCTCCACAAAATGGGAACTGAAGAAACTTTCCTCAGTATAGTCAAAGCTATTTACCACAAGCCCACAGCAAGCAATATTCTCACTGGGAAAAACTGAAAGCCTTCCCCCTAAGATCAGGGACAAGACAAGGTTGCCCTACTATCATCACATCTACTCAGCATAGTACTGGAAGTACTTGCCATAGCAGTTAGGCAAGAAAAAGACATTAAGAACGTTCAGATAGGAAAGGAAGAAGCCAAATTATCACTATTTGCAGATGATATACTATATTTAGAGGACCCTAAAGTTTCTACCAGCTTTGGTTTTAATCCCTGCCATCCCATATAGTCTCCCAATCTCACCGAGCATGGTGTAAACCCTGAACATCACTGGGTCTGGCATGAAAAATAAATAAATATGAGGACAATTAACTAAGAAAATTTATGTCTATCCTGAGTTTTATTTATAGAGCAAGGAAAGTGAATCACCAATTTCTAGGCACTTAAACATTTTGCTTTCTTTTAAATTTCTCAGCTTTACTCCAAATATATGTATACTTTTAGTACTTATGATAATTATGTAATTTGAAAACTCAGGAATTTAGAAAACCAGGTCATTTCACTACTATTTATAATTAAATTCTTGTGTCATTCTTTTCACATTTCCAGTGTACTTGACTTTTTACAAGCATTTTCTCTTTCACAGTTTCTATTTCCATGTTTTCAACTTAAGTGATTATGATAAAATGGACTATTTTTGAATTATGAGTATGCCATCTTATTTTAAGTCCCTTTTTGACAATATTTAGCATCTTTAATTGTGTTTTTGCACATACCTTTCTTTTCTTTTTGAATCACACCCAGCAATGCTCAGGTTACTCCTGGCTCTTCACTCAGGAATACCCCTGGCAGTGCTTGGGGACCATATGGGATGCTGGGATTGAACCCAGGGTGGCGCGTGCAAGGCAAATGTTCCCACCTACTACACTTTGCTCTGGCCCCCCATACCTTTCTTAAGTCAAAAGTATCTCAAATTAAGAATATAGGTGGACAAGAATACTGTAATACGGAAATTTGAAGCCAAACTCATGGGAAATGCTACCTTAAGAAATTGAGCTTTTGAAGTCAGAGGTTTTGGTTAAGTTTGTTTTTTATTCATTTAACATATAGAACTTTGACTATGCCCCTTTTTATAACTGCCAGAGAATGGTTACATAATTTATCTGTGCAGTCCCCGAATTGATTTGTAGTAGAATCTTCTGTGTATCAAATATCTGATGGGTGATTGGTGGGTGTGGAGAGAGAGCTTGGTGGCTGAGACAGCTTGGATTGCATGCAGCCAGTCTGGGTTGACTCCTTGCCCTCCCCATCACCATGTAGGGAGCCCTCGGAGGTAACCTGAGCACTCTGGTTAAGTGCCCTGGCCCTCAAGACACACACACACACACACACACACACACACACAACCTCACACAAAAAAAGTGATTGGTTAACAAAGTTTGTAATCTTTAACTGGAATTTGGAGTTTCTTTTGACTAAAACAGGGAAAGCCATGTAGTCCCTCCACTCTCTCCCCTCCCTCCCTCCCTTCCCCCTTCCTTTCTTTCCTCCCTCCCTGCCCCTCCCCTCCTCCCTCCCTCCCTCACTTCTTCCCTCACTCCCTCTTTCCTTTTTTCTTCCCCCTCTTCCCCCCTCCCCCTCAACACTCCATCACTAGTTCCAGTAAGAGGGACACTGTTCATTTTATGCAGCATCGAAATCAGATGGACTGTACATGTAATGCATTTGGAGACGACAATGCTGGACTCAGGCACCTTATAGACTGGATCCCACGAGATGTCAAAAAGATCACATGGAACCCCACCACAAGATGGTCAGACTTCTTGTCAAGACCCTGAACTTACGGTTTGAGGCTCTTATTATTCCTGAAGCAACCAGATGCCATTGGACTACGCACTGGCGTGATAGGGTCAAATGGAAATATTACTGGGCGCCTGCTCGAGCAAGTCGATGAATAACAGGGTGTCAAGTGATCAAACTGATCAATGCATTTTTAAGAAAAAAGTTTGTCTGATATGATCAAACAAATCTGTATCAAAGAACTACAAATTTGGGCGGAGGCGATAGTCCAGTGGGAGGCGTTTGCCACACACAGCTGACCCAGGTTTGATCCCACGCATCCCAAATGAGTCCCCCCAGTACCACCAGGAGTAACCCCTGAGCTTGCTAGATTGTGACCCAAAGAAAAAAGAGAGAACTGCAAATTTTTTCAAAATTGATTTACTAGTGACATCCTACTGGACCAATGTTGTAATAAAATGCAAGTATCCCAGGGACAAAATTTCACTTAGGAATTAAGGAGGGAGACAAATGATCTTTGTGGTAGAAATAATTTTACCATCTTTTACACTCCAGTTAAGGTCATAAGGGTCTTTATGATATTGGCCTTATTCCCATTGTGACAGCAATATTTTCATAATACACTGAACTTTTAATACTTTCAAATAAGTAATTGTCATTAATTT